>VDFB02105591.1:0-24714 GCA_007258455.2 Sequoia sempervirens | reverse complement strand
CCTTTACAAACCCTTGGCTATGGTATTGTATTTTGCTGATTGGAACAATCATTATAGGGCTTTCATCTTGGATTTTCAGTGTTGATAAAACCCTAGGAAAAACTTTGCAACTCATGGTGTGATTCATGTTGGTTAGCATTTCACTAATTTCCAAAAGGATTCACAAGTTTTTGTGCAAAAATTACTTTAGAATCCTAAAAGGTCACTCGTGCAAATTGCAATTATTCAATAGCAACAATTTTCAATGTTCTATTTCAAGCAATGGATCAAGGCTGAAATATCCCACCCCTGATAGGATATTTGCTTATTGAATTTTGCCTGTCTGAATGTAATAGCCCCCTCTGATCTAGGGTTTTAACCAGGAAGAACAAAACAAGATATTATCGTATTTGCAAATGAACCAATTTTCAACAATTGCAAGTAATTAAAATCCAGGATTAATTAATACTATAGGAAATACATAAATTCATACCCGAATAACAACTTCTGATCTTGAAAGCTCTGTAAAACCTTGAAGGATGATCTCTAGGGAACTGATGAAGCTCTGTGATAACCTCTTAATAAGATTATCTCTTAGAATGCCCTTGGGTGACCTTCCACACCTATAGACATTATTCTCTCTAAGGGATTTCGTCCTCAAGAAAGCTTGAATCTTCAAACTAGCAAACCCTTGCTCAATTCTCCAATTTGCACAAGTTTTTTATAAAAAAACAATGATGATGAAAAAGCCAATGCTTTTTGCTTTTATACTCCAAATCCCCAATTGGCCCAAATTAATAAAATAATAATATTTGCTTTTGATGCTTTAATACATTTGGCTTTTAAAATAATAATTAATAAAGCATCATTAAACATAATACTTTATTAATTTCCATCCAACCCCTTATATCACCTTTCCAATAAGTCATCATTAAATATTACTATTATTAAAGTCAAATAACATTAATAATATAATAAACCATTAATCCTCAATTAATTGCCCAACACCAACTCAAATAGTGATCCAGTCATATTTTTGAAATGTAGGCCTGATAATGACTAATCCAGATAAGACTTACTATAAATAATAAGTATAGGCGATATAACCAAGTGACTTACTGAAAATAGCAAGCGTGGGAGAAATCAACCAGAACAACCCCCAAAACGTCCACCATCAAAACACTAAGTCATTGAGTAGGAGAAAACTAAGATAAACATCTAAAAACCCAATTGAGGAGCCACTGAACACCCTCAAAGGGCACCCCTGAACATCCCGTTAGCCTACAGGAACCAAATAATAGGCTAACCACTACAAAGATACTGATCCCGGAAAAAAGGGGACATTACAATCTACCCTCCCCAAGATTGCTTGTCCACAAGCAATCCTCACCTAAACAACCAGGCCCATCCTAAATGTCGAGATCCCAAACCAATTGATACAATGCTCTACCCCAGCTCCACTGCAACCACAGGAGGAAAGAACTAAACTCGACAGCCTTGTAAATCACATTATGCGGAAAAAGCATACCGCCAAGCATATAGAAGATCCCCAAGTTCACAACCCAATTGGAAGTTTTCCATACTCAACACCTATTGATCTTTGTCACACGACTCTAATATATTCTTCACCAAGCTAAAGTTCGTGAAGCAACACACTATAATAAACTCCAGGCACCATATCTCTCCACAAGTGTACTCCACCTGGATCCCACAGACAAATTTGGAATTTTTCCTTCCCACCTCCTAATGGCTCCTGTTGCACCAATCTAACTACACCAAGAATACCAGACTGATCAAAAACTACTCCTATATCATGTATCCCAATAACATAATTATCCTATAAAAACAACTCAGAACACCTATAAGTTTTGTTCCCTTCATCCACAGAGAGGAAACACCTCATACCAACCATCTATCTCACACTTGTGTGCCTTCTACATCATGGTCAAATCAAATGTGAGTGGATTGAAAGAAAAATGGTGAGCACACCTCACCATGCAATCAAGGTGAAACTTGTTCACCTGCGACAATGGAATGACAATATAGTCACGCAGATTTCATATGGCATTGCTATCACCAGAAGATGACTCGCAATTCAAATTGCAATGGATAGACCTTGCAACAACTCTACGAACCTTCTTGGCAATCCTGATAGCAAGAACTCTATCTGAAAGCAAATGGAGGTAATATGATTTAATTACCTCTAAAGCGTGCCTGATAGTCTGCAAGCTTTTGATAGAAGTTCTAGACATAACCCTATACTGTCTTTCCTAAAATTCAGCTGACCAAAGGAGGTATTCGACGAACTTATGCGTACAATCAAAGCAAGATAAGGTTTGATCAACTTTGTCTCCAGTGACCTTCAACTGATCCTTCCATCCTTGTGACTCATTAGGTTGTTGATCACAATCAACTGCATAAAATGAAATTTTTGATTTGCTTCCAGTAGAGGGAAACATATCAGCATGGAAACCAATTTTCCCACTAGATGACACCCTACATTCCTCTTGTAAAGAAGATGGGCCAGCGTTGTGATCGATCACACAACTCTCCACGAAATCCACCTCTTCATCACAAAACCTGTTAATAACATTCTTTGCATCACCTGCAATGGGTTCATCTTCAGGAACACCTATTGCAGCACACTGTTCCCTGTTATGCTCATCCAATGCACTTATCCCATTGGTGTCACAAACACCTGTAAATGAAATGGATGTTTCCACATCCTCAATATGCACATTCCCACAATTTGTGGATGTATGCTCATCACCAAAGGCTGCCATAGATAGTTGAAAGTTATTTGCGGGTGATTATGACTATGCTAAGCTCAACTCCACTGTAAGCTCATCAATCTGAGTCTCTAACTCTTGAAGGGCCATTTGAGTGCTCCTCAAAGAGTCCATGGTGATCTCAAGCTCATGAGTGAGCTCATCAACCTCTTCCTCTTTCCCCTTTAGTGCATCATAATAAATCCCATCAAGCATGAGAAGATCTCTATCTGCTAGCAGCTGTAGGTAATTAGTTTTCATTACTCCCAACACTTCTCTGAGTGCTTGAAAGTCCTCATGTGTTTCTGGAGTCCTCCAACAACAGTTTGCCATCAATTGTTGACCAACATCAAAGTGTTTTATGGCTGTAGCAATCATGCCTTCATTCACCTTCAATTGTAATGCTAAATGATGGGACCCCTAAATCCCGTCATCCCTATACAAATTTTTTGATTTGTAATCAGCACTGTGATAGGAGGTTGTACAACTATGATAGGAGGTTGTATCACCATCATCAACTGATATGAAAACATCGTCATGTGTGCCATCATCATTGCACACATCCTCATCATATGCACTGGTGTTATGAACCTCATAAGATAGCTCTAATGAAATATTACAGGCTGCTGATTTGATAACCTCATTACTTACTAGCTGATTTGGAACTAGGGCAACGTTAGTCCCAAAGTCAAAATCATCATCATCATCGACCCTATTAGCTGTTTCATTGGACGATGCCATGCTTTCTTTGTGTAGAAGAAATGGGATAATGTTAGAATCACACATAGAACAATCAAACTCAGTTGTCTCACTAGAAGGTAGGAATTTTTGCTCCTCCTCTAGCTTCTTCACCTGTTTACCTGGGCATAGGTGATTCAGCTCCCAAGGCCCCTTGCAAGTAGAACAAAGATTCTGTTTCCTTGACTCATTTTTGTTGCCCTTCTAAATTTTTTCTCTGAAATCCTCATTTTCATTTGCCTTGGCTTCTAACATTTTATTTTCAGCCTCTCCCTTGTGTTTGGATTTTAACAATGCCATACAATATCCCTTGATGTCTAGGTCCCTCATAAGCTCAAAGAGTCTTGCTAACAACTCGGATATAGACTTCTTTGTAGTCACCTTTCCACTGTCTGCCCCTCTATTGTATACCTGTTATTTACCCCCAAGGCTGATCAATGTGCATTCCTTACTAGGAATACACGATATTTTCGATTTGTTTGTCAGTTTGACACATTAAACATTTTGTCAAACAATTGGCAAGTTTGCTGGTCTGAGATGTTTCAGAAGTTTAGAGCATGCAAGAAATATCAATTGATTCACATACATTTCATGACTTCAACTTGCTAGTCCATACATTATTCAAATGAGGATACAAACCTCTCAGTTATATTTCTAGGTACTGACAAAGAATCAAAAATATAAATTCAGTCAAACATATAGCATACATGATATCAACTTCCTCAGCTTCTGAATTCAAATTTCTACAACTCCAAGCCTAGTGTTGCAAGTCCCAACAACTTATATAAATAAACTCCTAAGGCATACACTGGTCACTCTTTATCGTGACACCCTCAATATATTAGCAGTTGACTTGATTCTTTCTGGGCGATTTCCTTCAACTGTAACTACTAAATATTTAAATGCATTAATAATCTGATATTGTTAACCTGTTATTACAAACTCTACTCAGGAAGAATCGACTCCACAATAGTCATGGTTTCATGCAAAGAGGTTGTGGCTCTCCCAACTCCTGCGATCTCCCTTCTATACTGTTTTGTCTTGACTGATTTGTTTTTATCTACCTTTTTGTCCTTTCCTCAGACCTGCACTCTCTATACCTGGCGATCAGATTATTTGTCTTTATTTGAATCTTAGACTTGAGTTTGTCTTTTCTGATTGCTCTCATAAACCCAACGGTAGATTGATTTGTCTTTGTCTCATTTCCACGTAAGCAATGAAGGGTCAGCTTGTTTTGTTTTCATCTACAGCCCATTTTATTTGTCCTTACTTTGTTTTGTATGCTTGCAATTTCATTAAAGGAGAATGTCGATGTTTAAATGATATGGCAGCTACCTTATTCCTTATTTCCTCCAAATAAGGCAACTTGAGGAGAAACTTCGTTCGATTTAAAATGCCACGAAATCCCTTAAATACTACTTTTGAATGTGTGACGGCTTATAATTGATTTAGCATAGCAGTGGCAAAACATATTTAATTCGGTTCAATTTGTATTAGCGCCAAGCACAAGACTCTTTCAGGTTCTTTACTTTTCCTCTTTGATATGAATATACATCGCATATCATAGTTCGATAAAGACTAAGCTTTCACATTCCCAAACACAGATATATATATACCATTCCAGAATTAAACGGCGTCTTTCAACAACACCCGATATTCACCAACTCAGCAATAAGATGGGATGGACCTCTTGCCATGACTCTCCACAGAATCACCCAACACATGTAGACGTCACTCCTATTCAATTATTCTAAAGGTGATGCATGAAAACCATTTATAGTATACAAATCGATGCCTCAAGATGTTTCTAAGTAGTTGTGATTCACAGGGAATATAAACACCTCTTCATACAATTAATAAGATCGGTGCTTTGTTTGACCTTTCTGGAAATAAAAAACCCTTTTCACAGTTCAAAACAGCAATACGGCCAATGAATTGGAATTAAAATAAATTATTTATGAATTTTGCAATCTTTCAAAAATGGATGAAGGTGATTGAAGGAAAAAAGGGCTATGCAATCTTGGTCGCACGTGTGAAAGTTTTTGTTTGCGGGTGTCCTCGGACACCCGTGGAGGAGCTTTGGCCCTCCTCCATGACCCTGCATTATTCTCCCATGTACGTTTGTACTCTTCAGGACGGGTGAAATCTTGTGTTCTGATCTGGTATGGTGTGGGTGTCATGGGCTCCTCCCGTCGGGAATCTATGGTGTGCCAAGGCATGTGCAAAGTAGTGGTGGTTTAAGGAAATGATGGAAGGGGATACGGATCCCCCTGACAACTCCCTAAATTGCCCGACCTCCGGCAAAGTGGCTAAACAATCCTCCAAATCTTTCAAGGACATTGTTGCGGGCGAGTGCGGGCGGCTTCCTCAGGGTGAGAAATTTGTGGCCGAATTGGTGGATTCGTTGTTGGAGGATGGAGAAGAGAGACAAGGTAAGCAACCCTCGACTCCCCTCTTAAAGTCTGTCTTGGTTCCGAACGAGGCACTAGATAATGCTATTTCTGAGGAAGATGTAAAACTTTCAAAGACAGCAATTTTCTTTGTGGTCGTGGATCTTGGTAGAGTCCCAGCTAGGAAGTATATGGATGAATGGTTTAAAAATGTTTGGGAAAAGAAATTAGGGTTTCATTTCTATTATTGTCGAATGGTTCAAAAAGGCTTATTTGTGATTTTTTTCAATAACCCTAAATCTCAACAAGAAATAATCAATAAGAAATTCTGGAGTGTTGGAAAAGTAACATTTCGAGCCCTGGCATGGCGTCCAGAGGCATTGGAAGAGGTGTTGGCCTTGTCCAGCCCCCGCTGGTTGGTAATCAAACATGTCCCCCCTCGACTATGGAAATTTGTTCCATTGATGCTTGAACCATATGGCTAAGTTTTGAGAATTGATGAGACTAAGTCCCCTATCCCTCATTCGGATGCAAGGGTTTTGGTCTCCTTAACCCCGGGAATGGATCTTCCGCAAATTCTTGAAATTAAACTTAAATCCGAAACCATAACTTGTGCTTTGGAAACCCTCGGTGGTCTTAATGTTTGTTATCTTTGTCATAGGGAGGAGCATATTAGAAGGAATTGTCCTTTAATAAAGAATAAGAACAATAAATCCTCTGCGTATGGCAGCAATAATTTTAAAAAACAGCCCCCACCAGAGAATAGAAGGGATGAAAATTATTCGGGAAGGACTGAGGATTGCGGTCTCTCCTCAAGGACAAATAACCAGAATAAAAAAGGCAATATTTCGAAAGAAGACACCACCCGAAATAAGGAAAACATGGCTTCTCTAATTCAGGAATTGAACACATCCTTGGCAAACAACTACACAGAGGGGATGGACACTAACAATAGAATGGAATGAAATTCACCTTCCCGTCATGATGAATTAAAAGAACCTCCTAAAAATGGCAAACTTAATGCACAGCAATTGGCATTACAGAAACTTAGGCAACTGAAGCAGCCCGAAGAAAGTAATACTAACTCTGTAAAAGAGATCTACTCCTTCAATGATAAATGCTTCAGAGAAATGGATAATGCTCGTGAGATAGAGGAAACACAATCTTCTTGCTCTCATCAGAATGATGGGGAATTGATCCACGAAAAGCAAGGGGTATGCCCCACTAAACCTATTGACAACCCAGAGTCTTTGAACTCTGATAGAGAGACAAACAATGTAGAATTATCCCAGCCCATGGGGGCTAAGACAGAATCGAGGCCAAAATTGGATTTCAATACTATTTCTTTTGTAATTGGGAATGAAAAGGTGGATGAAATTCAAATTCCAAATCTTGCACTGGCAACACCTAACTCCCTTGATGGACTAATCAGTTCGGATGGGTTTGCCTCCCAGTAGGGTATGGATTCTGTAGATGACCTAGGGGTCTTTTCTACTAGGGAAACCACTGATGGGGAAGGAGTTCCTATGGAGGTGCTAGTTAAAAAAACTAGGAGATACAAAAAGAAGAAAGGAATGGATGGTACAAAGCAGCAGGAGGAGAGGGATAATAATCACCTTTTGAAAGATAAAAGAAAGAAACTTAGTGGGGTGATCCTTCCACCCACTGCAAAAGGAATAGAGGCAGAAAATAAACTACCTAAATGTTTTGATAACTTTAGTTGTGATAAAGGCCCCTTAATTAATGAACAAAAAAATGGAAGTTAACTGTCTTTCTTGGAATGTAAGGGGTCTTGAGACCCTTGATAGAAAACATATGGTCAGGAGACTGGTTGCAAAAAGGAGAAAGATTTTGTTCTCTTGCAAGAAGTTAAGTCCATTGGCTTTGCCTCGAAGACTAGTCTGAAGGTAATCTGGAAGGATGCTTCCCAACTTGTTACCAACCATGAAAAGGGTAAGGGTGGGGCTGTTATTCTAATGGCCAACAACTGGACTCAATATGTGGTAAGCTCTGGAGTTTCTCCCTGTAATAGGGCTGCTTGGGCAATTTTGAGGAAGAAAGAGGATTGCTTTGGTATTTGTTTGGTATATGCACCTAATGACTACAAAGACAGAGTGTTTCTTTGGAAATGGATATTCAATCTTCAAGACATCCCTTGGATTATAGGGGGTGACTTTAATTTTGTTGAAAAAGAGGAAGACAAATGTGGGAGAGTGGGTCATGACTAGAAAGAATTTAAGAAATTTCATTGGTTGAGGTTAAAATAAAAGCTAAATCTTGAAGACCCCATTGAAGGCCAGAAGAAAGATTATAAGGATATTTGGTACACTTGGTCTAATTATCAGAAAGGTGGAAGAAGAGTTCTCTGCAGACTTGATAGGTTTTATATTAATAGGGCCTTCTTCTCGGCTGCTCTAATCAAAGATGGTTGCAAGGTGGAGATTACCTCCTACTCTCTCTCTAATCATCATCCAATAAGGGCTAAGTTTCTGCTTAAGAATGGAACAACATCAAATGCAAGTTCCAGAAATGGATTTTGTCTTAACACCAATCTTCTCAAAGATGAAGATTGTTGAAATGCCATAAGCTCTCTCAGGTCTATCAATAAGTGGCTGCATAGAACTTTATCCCCCATTGAGTGGTGAGCCCTGAATGTTCAAGGTTGGAAGATTCTTTTCCAAACTATAGGGAGAAAGAAGGCCAAGGATAGGAGGAAAAAGGAGACCCTCTTATAGGACAATCTTTTCCAAGCAGAATCAGAAGTCCAAAATAGCCCTGATGATAACCTCCTAATTGATCCAAAGTTAATCTTAGGAGATTTCAAACCAACAAGGTTAAGGGACTGAAAGTTAGAGCCAATATGAATTGGCTTGAGAATGGAGACAAGGGCACAAAATTCTTCTTCAGATATCTAAAGGAGAAATAGGCCAGAGAACAAATTGATCAAATCAATGCAAATGGCAACATTCTAGTGATGCAAGATGAGATAAGAGAGCAGTTTTTCCTCTTTTATCAGAGCCTCTTCACCTCTGAAGGGGGTAAAGTGTCCTGCTTTCAAGCTAGGGATTATATCAAGAGGATCATGCCTAAACGGATTAGTAAGGAGACAGCTATAGAGCTTGATAGAGAAATCTCTAAGGAGGATATAAGGAGAGCCATTCTCTCCCTCAAGAATGACAAGTCTCCAGGACCTGATGGTCTCCCAATAGAATTTTACAAATCCTTCATAGACTAGGCAAGTGATGATTTGTATCTAGTTTATAAAGAGGCTTTTGAGAAAGGCACCCTTGGCAAAAATATTAACAGAGGAATCATTAAGTTGATTCCTAAAGAGGGGGACAAAACCCTTGTTAAGAATTGGAGGCCCATTACACTTTTGAATGTCTCTTATAAAATATTGGCCAAAGTACTGGCTGAAAGATTGGCTAGTATCCTTCCCAATATCATCAATTCAACTCAAACTGGATTCATTAAGGGGAGATATATCTTGGAAAATCTTGTAACAAGTTGGGAGGCCATGAATTAGGCCGAGAATTCAGGGCAAGATGCAGCAATGTTTTTGTTAGATTTTGAAAAAGCCTACGATAGGATTGAATGGGATTTTGTGCTTTTGGTCCTAGAGGCTTTTGGATTTCCAAGGACTTTTTGCTCTATGGTTAAGACTCCCTTCGAGAATGTTTTTGCTCAAGTAGATGTCAATGGAGCTCTTTCACATGAGATCCTACTTGGGATATCAATAAGGCAAGGTTTCCCTCTTGCACATGCCCTTTTTTTAATTGCCTCTGATGCACTTCATTATGTCTTAACGGATAGCTCAATGGTCCCAACGGTAAGAGGTATCAGATTGCCAGACATGAATGAGCTCATCAACCTTCAATTTGTCGATGATACTTCTATCTTTTTGCAGCTTGATGAGGATAACTTTGCAGTTCTAGTGAGGAAGCTGGAAACCTTTTGTCTTGCTTCAGGGGAAAAAGTTGCCCCTACAAAATTCCGCCTCCTTAGTTGGAAAGATAAGCCCGCTGATTGGGTCATCAGGTATGGCATTCGGGGTCCCCAGAAGCTAGTGAGATATCTTGGTATCCCGTTTGTTGTTGAACCTAATTCAAAAGAAATGTGGTGTTGGATTAAAGATAAGATAGAGAAGAAATTAACAAAGTGGAATAAACAGTATCTCTCTTTTGCTAGGAGATTCCAAATCTGTCAAAAAGTATTGTCCTCCTACAACATTTACTTTGCCTCTGTGTGGTTCTTTTGCTCTTACCAAATTAATGCTATTCAAAAAAGAATAAGGGAATTTCTTTGGTCTGATGGTAAGGGGAAAAAAAAAAGACACTCTGTCAAATGGGAATGGTGCACCATTTCTAAGGTGCGAGGGGGTCTAGGGTTAAAAGATCTGAAGATTCAAGGCATTGCCTTGGCAGGAAAATGGGTGATTGGTGCCTTGTATGGTGAGGAACCATGGAAAGTTCTAATCAGATATAATATCTCCAATGTTGTTCCTAAACATGCTAAATTTTGGAAGCTCCTTCCTTTCAATGATATTCTTAGTTGTGATTGGCCTATGTCACCTACAGGATCCAATGTTTTTAGAACAATATGGAAGGCTTGGGAAAGTATGAAAAAGAACCTATCCAACTGCCACTTCACCAAGGGTGATAATAAGGTCATCCTTTCCAATAGATCTATACGGTGGAATTTGAAGCATAAAGGAAAGCCTTTAGCTCTAATTCAAGGCTGTTCCGCTAAAAGTTGGGCTCAAAAAGGGATTCAATATTTTAATGATGTTCTAAAGAATGGGAGGTTGAAGGATTGAAATGATCTAAGTTCATAATTTAACATTCCTCAAAGTAATTGGAGAACATACACTTAGCTGAGAGACGCCTGCGGCCATCTCAAATTTCTAGTTGAAACTAAAAATGATCCTCTCCAATATAAAGAATTTCTTTGGCAAAATGGTAACAAAATAATGAAAGCTAAAGTTAAAGAAATATATACAATGTTAACTGAATAGGTGAACTTAACAGAACACATGAATAAATCCTGGCAAATGAATCTGAACAAAGACCAATGGCAAAAAATATTCTTCAAAAATTGGCAGAAAGAGTTGGAGGCCAAAAAGAACTGTTTTAGATGGTTCTTGATCTTACAGAAGCTCCCTTTTAAAAGTAAAACGGATGATATAGATGTTTGTTGTTTATGTAGAAAGCCTGATTCATTATCTCATATATTCTTTGATTGCATTTTTGCTAAGGAAATTTGGAATATGTTCTGCATATCTCATAATGTATGGGGGAATAATGGGGATATACTCCCTAAGAATATACTCTTTATTCAAAATAACAAAATGAGTAAGACTGGTGCTTTATTCTGCAATATCCTTTCAACTGAAATTTTGTGGGCAATTTGGAAAGCTCAGAATGAAGACCGATTCCAAGGAATGAGGAGATTGCTTACTGAGTCCTATAAGGGACTCATTTTTTATAATGTTGCTATGCAGGTTTTCATCACTGTGGAGCTTTTGGAGGACAAATTTTGGAAGTATTTGGAAAACAAAGAGATCACCATTGGTATTTTGGAAGCCAGATATGGACACAAGTGGCAGGAAGACCACCCTGGGGCAGAGGTATTCTTAAGGGCTCTACAAGCCTTTAGAGAGGAACTAAAAGAAGATCAAAAGACCAATCCTGATTTGAACAAAGGCAAAGAGGTGGTTATAGTGATAATGGAACAACAAACGAACAAAGACCCCAGTATGTCAGTTGAGGTGACTGTTAATGACGCGCTGGTGGCTCTTGGAGAATCTGACAGTTCAGTTCAGTCTGCTTAGAAACCGGCCAATGATATCCTTTTTTCTTTTTGGCTTCTTTGTGCATAGGTCTAATGTATATATGTTGGTCTCTCTTTTGATGTATCTATGTTTTCTCAATTCCCTTATCTTTATGTATATCTTTTGCAATGGTACTTGAACAAGTACTCTAATGTTGTATATTCCTTTGTTTCAAGGACTAGGCTGGATTTGTATATCTTATATTTTGGGTTGTAGGTTGTGTCTGTTTTTGCAGGGCTTCTTAAAAGCATAATGTTGGTGTACATTCTCTAATATATTTTGTAATGATCTCTCTATATTTAATATATAAAAAAAAATCTTTCAAAAAACCATACTCTAAAATACATCACACCCTAGAAACCTGTAAATTTCTTTTTACACATGAAAATTTATTTCCAACACAGGATGGAAGGAAAACTGTGCTCTCTGTTGTACCCCAAATTAAAAATTTTGCTACACTTAGAAATTTTTAAGAAATGAGTAAAAGTCTTGTTAAATTTGTCAAAAAGGTCAAAATTTGGGTGTGTGTCTTGCATGAGAGGTAAAAACGTGAAATTTCCAAAATCTGACGATCTGGGTCTGCTCAGAGTGACCTAATCTACAAAACCCATATCTCAATTTTCCATCCCTACTTTTTAGGAAAACTACTATTTTTAGAAACTTTCTAAAAATAGTAAGTTTTTCTGGGTTTTTCTGGGTTTTTTTCGAAATGGATACTAGTAAAACTTTCTAAAAATAGAAAGTTGGTCTGTTAGGGTTCAAACTGATTTTAGCTGGCTCAAAATACTTCCTCATCAAGCTGGTGCAGTCAGAATCAAGAAACGAGCAGTTTTGCCCTAATGGGTCTATTTTGCTTTTTCAAATTTCAAAAAGCATTTCGAGAGCTTCAAAAGTTATCAATGGAGGTCAGTTAGCTGACAAGCACTAGATTCAACGTGCAAGCATTGAGCAGAGGAAGGAATGGCAAACAAGCACGAAGAACGAGGAAGATGGTGAAAACAGTGAAATTTTGACTAAGTCTGCTTGACTTGGGCGCCCCAGGTGAAGAAAGGCGCCAATCTTTTTAGGGCACCAAATGATGAAATTAGGGTTTGAGGTTCCAAGCAAAGTTGCTCAGTTTTCGTCCAGCTCCGCAACGAATCCAACGGTACAGTCATCGGATCATTCAGTCGTCCGAGATTCGAGATCAAACGAAGGAGTTTCAGACAAAAGACAAAATGCAAATCATGGAAATCTTTGAAAATTTGACCAAGTTTGGGAACTTTGGGCGCCCAGCTTTTTGAAAGGCTAAATCCAACAGTTAGGGTTTACGGATAGGATCAATCTCTTCAGAATTCAGTCTACTTCGCAACGGATATCTTCGTCAGGGCATCCGACTGGCCAATCTCTGACAAATCCAAATCAAAGTTGATGGTACAGAATGAAGGTTTCAACTCTGAAAGATGAAAGTCAAGAAAATGGTTGGGGGGGTTGGGCGCCCTAGAAGGAGATAGACGCCCTTGATTTTAAGGGCATAAATAGGTAAATTTGCTAGTAGAACCTCCAGCGTGATTTCTTCAGATTTGAACAGGCTTTCAAATGAGATCATCAGCACGTCAATAAGAGTTGGCAATTGTCAGATACAGAAGGTTGAACAGAGGGTTTGACAAGAGTGAAATTTCAAAATTCAAAAGCAAGGTGAAAATACAAGAAAATATTCTAAGTTTGGTGAAGTTGGGCGCCACCAGCCAAGAAAGGTGCCCAAGCTTTTGATGACTCTAATGGACATTTCTGCAGTCAGCACTCCCAGAAGACCACTAAAAGAATCTTCTCAGCTCCGCAATGAGTCCAGCCATCAGTTCGTCCGATGCCCAAATCATCCAAAACTGTAAAATCTTCTAAAGCGAAGGAGATAAACCAAAAACTTGAAAAATGTGAAAAATTTCTAACACTGGTCAACATGGGTGCCCCTGGAGAGAAGAGCTGCCCAAGTTTTTGAAGCTTGAAATGATGGAATTTACAGTTGTAGTCTCCAAGATCACCTCATCTGATTCAGCTAAGCTATCCAACGAAGCAGTCAGTCGGCCAATCTGATCAATAAAGCTCCCAAAACAGAGATTTCATCAGAAGATTAAAGGGAAATAAAGAAAAGTTGAAAAACTCAGAAAAATGGCTAACTCTGAAGCAAATGGGCGCCCCTAGCCAAAAAGGGCTCCCAACTTTCAATGCCTTTGTGAAATTTTCAAAAATTTCAAAATTGTGAGATGAAGAGAATGTCCAAGTTCATTGAACAGGCCAATTTTAGGGTTTCTGAAGATTAAAGCAAAGGAAAGAAAACCTATTTCAAACCCTAAGTCTATTTAATACACCTCTTCAAAGCAATTTTCATCATTATTGCAAGTAGCATTCCAAGGAGAAAGTTGGAGCAGCAAGTTTGGAGAAATTTTTCAAGATTCAAGAACTCAAGTTTGCTGATTCTTCATCAATTTTTTCAAACCAGCAGCATAAGGCCTTGCTTTTTCATGCTTTTTTCATCCAGAAGATCAAATTTTTGAAGAAGAAGGTCAAGATTTTCAATTTTCAGCCATCTGGGTCTTGTCATCTCATTCTTCTGAAGAATTTATCAAGAAATTTTCTCAAGTTGCAGCAGCTGCTTTTTTATTTGCATGTCAATGAAATCCTCAGTATATTCAGAATTTGATCATCTAGGTCCTATCAAAACAGTCTTCTAAAGAAAAGCCCATATCACAGCTTTTTTCAAGAAAATTTCAAATATTAGGGTTGGCTGTTTTTTCAATCAGCCCTGAGTGTTTTTCAAATCTGATCAACTGGGTCCATTTCTCATTACATTCTGAACAAAACCCAGGTGCCAGCTTTTTTTGTGAAAAATTGAAGAAATTAAGGTTTGCTGCTTTTTCAGTCTAAATTCAAAATTTTCAAAAACAGACGATTTGGGTCGTCTTGCAACAAAATTCTGAGCAAAACCCATATCTCCAAAAATTTTCGAAAAATTTGTCCGTAGGAGGAAGAAAAATCAGCATTCTAAAAATAGTAAGTTGTTCAAAACTTGTCTGAACCTAGGCGAGTTTACAGTCATTCTTCAAAGTTTTCGAGATGGAATACACTCCCAATGATTTCAAGACCAAATCAGCTCTCTACTATGATTTCATCAAAACAGCTAAGACGGACTTGCATCACATCAAGCCAGTGTTTGATCTACACGCTTTGGAGAGCGCAGGCAACACTACCATCAGAAATTTGGAGCACTCTGGACTTCTTGCAGCAACATCTATTCCTATCTCAATTCAGAGTCTCGAGTTCGTAATCGCTTACATCAAGCATTACAACCCGGCTACAAGGGATATTCAATCAGTTGATGGCAGGTTGATTTGCAGTTTGAAGCCTGACATGATCGAAAAATGTTTCTCCATTCCCCCTTGGCCTGAAAGTGTCACTATCTCAAAGGGCGAATGTGAGGATATGGGAAATGCACAAGGACAAGTATAGTAAGAAGATTGCACAAAGGTGGACGAAGGAAAAACATAAGACTCTGCCTAAGAACGTCGGGCGATGAGAACTCAAGGACGAAGTTGCCATCATAATCACCTTGCTCAACAAGGTCACTGCATCAAAAGATGCTACCAAGTTTCAGCCATGGATGTTCTACGCTATACCCCATATCATGAAAAGACTAAGTACTATGATTGGGCGACCTTGATCAATGACAGCCTCCACCAGCAGATAACAAAATATTTTCAGATTCAAGAGTTCCATATGGTTTCTTACCTACTTTACTTAGTGGTCTATCAAGGTCAATTCAGAGGGTTGAACATCGAGGGATCACTGAGCGTACAACATATCTACAACTACTATCCTCAGTTGGAATTCACGAAGTCACTGCATCACTACAAGAGGGTGAATGAAACTTTCCTGATGTACACAGTGCGGGACCTGGACAATGAATTGCACGTCCGTATCTCTTCAATCGCCAGGGCAGCGATGGCGGAGTGGGCAGATTGGTTCATACAATTTCTTTCACCTATCTCAGAGTCTATGGCTATTCTGGTGCTCCACTTATGGTACCAAGGTACCCATCAGATGAAATTGTCTTCATAGAGTTCTTCAGGTAGGCACATGATGTCCACGCGTTTTTGAGGAAGAGAAAGAAACCCGCCCTCAATTTTCCATTGGGACTGGGAATCCATACATGCAGGACAGCAGCAGATGCTAAAACCATGGGAGATGAGTTCGACAAACTTGGTCTCAAGCCTTACAGCGAGAGACAATCATATGATCCTCATGGCGTCTACACTACTCGACTTGAGAGAAACTATGCTCACATATCCACCCTTGAAGATTTTTGGGCCAATTGTACAGATGAGTTCGAGCTACAGAGGTGTAGTTACAGCAGGCTCACTCTTCACCACATGAAAGACTGCCTATCAGAGGATATCAAAGGATTGTCAAATGATGATGAGGATGTGTTACTCCCCATGTATGCCCGGAAGCGAATTGAAGATCAGCCCCTTCCTCAAGTCAATTGGGCTAATAAGGAATCCCTCTCAGTCGAAGAAAGGACGAGGCAAGTCCTCGAACATAGCAAGGTCTTCCTAGTTCTCAAAAGGAAGAAATCCATACCAGCAGCAGAGCCGCCTAGGGTACAGCCATCACTTCCCTCCTCTTCCAGAGCACAATCAAAAGGGAAAGGCACAAGCCAGTCTCAAGATGGTGTAAAGGGCAGCAGGTCGACCAAAAATGTAAGGAGGCTAGACTTCTCAGGTATAGTCATATAGGAGCCATCAACGATTGAAGCAAAAGCTCCTCCAAAAGAGCCTATACCTCAGAAGGAGATAGAATAAGTGCCCGTAGCACACGATTCTATACCACTGACAAGGTCTTCACCAATCCACATTGACCTAGATATTGAAGATGATGAAGAAATTGCAATTCTACCTCCCAAGGAAGTTAGTAAAGATACTACCGTGTCTTGGCTCAAGAGCTCCTTGGGAAGGGTAAGAAGAAGACCTTCATATCAGGTGAATTTTGATGACCTTGATAACATCTATCAGGAACCTCCTAAGAAGAAAGCAAAGAAGTGAGTTCACTTTGATAGGAATCCTAATGGTGAGATAGTTATGGGGACTGCAATACCCCTAGAGGGCAAGAACAGAGATAAAGTTGATATGGACGACTTCGTGATGGTCAAGGTTAATCATGGTCAAAATACTAGACATACAGATGTCATTTTGTTCAGAGTTGTGTCTAAAAGCCTTCAAGAAAGAGTGCTCAAGGATGGAGAAGACAAAGCAGCCCTCAAGGCTGAAATACGAGAACTCAGGCTCTTCATTTCAAACCTTGTCTAGGGTACTTCACAAGCTACTCAACTGCTGCCCCAAATTTTAGAGACACCAGCTGGTCATCATCAGTTTAGACAGCTGGTCATTTATGGGAAGGAAACTCAAGAATGGATTGAGAGTTTCATTGTCAGAGGAAAGGAGATCTTAACACAAATGTTTCAATTGAGAGACAACGCTCATGAGCTACGTCAAGGTATTCAAGGGTTTGAACAGTCAATGGATGAGGTAAAACCAAGGCATCAAATCATCATTGCTGATTTAGATACAGCCTATGGTTCAGTGGTCTCAAAAAAACACAAGAGGCAAATCCTTGCTTGGAGAGAGCGTCATGTCTTCAAGGTCAAAACCTACGAGAGGATATCCGAGGAGTTTATTGCCTACGGACAAATGGTGATCGAAGCTCTTCTTTTCATCCAAGAGTTTGTCACTGAGATTCCTTCTCGATACAGTCTTGAAGATGGTTCCTACGTAGGACTCAATGAAGTGCAAAATCAATTTCAGAATGTTGTTCGCAACTGTGATGGCAGCAATCCAGTCAACGGGAGAATGAGTCATATCTCGATGATGTCAACAAAGTTTGAAAAGGCGGCCAATGAGGTTGAAGATTTCCTAAGATCAATTGCAGATGGAGAGCATATCTTAGAAAAGCACAACTTTGCTATTGATGGTATAGATGCACCGAATCGAGACACAATTTCCAGCTTTCTACCAGATGTGATTGAAATCTAAAGCTGCTTTCTTTTAGAAGCTTTCTTCCAGCTTTCTTTCTATTCTCGGAACAATTCTTATCCATTCTTTGAGAAGACAAAGAAGATAAATTGTAATAGTTGGCATTTCTTGTTTTTCCTGATTTCTTACGTGTTAGATGTTATCTTCTTTCTAGATTTAGAAATAAAGCTTGCTTGTTGAGCAAGCCCTAGATTGTAAAAGTAAGGAGATTTTAGGGTTCCCTACTCCTCTACTTGCCTATAAATAAGAGCCCTTGCTCATTAGTTTTCTTTAACCATGCTAGTGATAACAAAACGTTGAGCCTAAGTGCCTTCTATTTGTTATTCAGTGGTGTTCAATTGTTTTATGATAGTGAATTGTTGAATCTCTTTTAGCCAACAAGTAGTTATTGTAATTGTTGTTCCTATTGTGCAAGAACAAGTTTTGCAAGCCTCTTTAGTTGCAAGCTCTTCCATGTGTTTAGTAGGTTTTGTTCCAGAAGTTTGAGAAATAAAATTATGAGCCTCCTTTGCATCGGTATAACGTCTCAGATTTCTGTTTATTGTGTTATGATTTTATGAACTTAATTTCAGCTTACATTCAAAGTAAGTAGGTGAATGTTGGGAAAGAGTTTATTGAAGCACTTTGTCAAAGAATCAACCTTGTTCATTTCTAATTCTCTCGCTCTGCGTATTACTTGAGATATTAGAAACGTCTTTAGCTTAAGTTAGTCGTAGTTGGAATTCTTAATTAGAAAATCTCAGCTGCGGCGTTTGTGTTTTATAAACCTTGTGCTCTAGCTGAAACAAAAAGATAGGCGAATTAGTTTTAATTTACTCTCTTTCACATCATTAGCAAGAGGGAGCTTCCCCTCCTAATTTGAAGAGCAGTTTTACTGTGCATAGCTGTTCGTTTCAAATTCACATTCCAGAGGTGCGAATTTAAACGCCAACACTCTGATACCACTAAAATATCCCACCCCTAATAAGATAGTTGCTTATTGAATTTTGTATCTCTAAATGTAATCACCCCCTCTGATTTGAGGTTTTAACCAGGAAGAACGAAACAAAATATTATCATATTTGCAAATAAACCAATTTTCAACAATTGCAAGTAATTAAAATCCAGGATTAATTAATACTTCAGGAAATACATAAATTCATACCGGGAGAACAGCTTCTAATCTTGCAAGCTCTGTAAAACCCTAAAGGATGATCTCCAGGAAACTGATGAAGCTCTGTGATAACCTCTGAATAAGATTATCTCTCAGAATGCCATTCGGTGATCTTCCACACCTGTAGACATTGTTCTCTCTAAGGGATTTCCTCCTCAAGAAACCCTGAATCTTCAAACCAGCAAACCCTTCCTCAATTCTCCAATTTGCACAAGTTTTTTATAAAATAACAATGACGATGAAAAAGCCAATGCTTTTTGTAAGTAGTATATCTTTACTTTGTTGTAGTCGGCTATAGTCGGCCTTGGTCGTAGTTGGCCAATTGCTAATAAAACAATAGTTAGTGAGAATAATACATGTCATGTACTTTCGGGTAATCAAGTCCCGATTAATGTTAATGTTGTTATGAAACGTCGTATCGGTTGGTTATCTAACTACCGCCGAACATTTTATGTAGTCAGTTGCTGTAGTCGGGAAATAGTTATGTGTCAATGGTTATATTGTTAAGCATTGTGATACTCTTTGATTGTACATGATATTCTGATAATGAATAAAGTTTCTGGTGTTCAAACATGATATCTTTCTGGTTACTGTTTTATTCTATGTTCTGCACATGACTAGTTTGCCAATAGTACGTAAGATTTGAATTACATTTCGTAGGCAAACATTTGGCGCCGTTGCCTGAACGGACTAGGGCATCACCTGCCATGGCAGCATAATGGGTCAACCAGCGGAAGAACCTGTAAATGCTAATGAGGAACGGGAAGACTCATTGACAGAAGATCTGGTAAATTTGTGGAAAATATTGTTACGTGACCACGTGCGTAGGGAATCCCACATTCGGGAGATCCCTAAGGAAGTCATCTGGGATCCGTTGGAAGTAAACGACGAGGTGAACCACCTCTTGAATCACATGCCCAGGTTACTGGCCCGCCATTTCATTATCCTGCAGGATTTGCGAGAAGAAGAGGACCGCGAGCGCCGAAGGCAGCAAATCGTACAACATTGTGAAGACAGAACCAAACGTGAAGAGGAAGAACGAGATACTGGCTGGCACCGTACTTCCGGCAACCAGCAATGATTGCTTGAACAACTAATAAATGCCCGTACGGCCGAACAAAGACAAGCATCGAGTACTTGACGGGCACGAGACTTCGGAAGAGCAAGTTCGGCGATCACTCAAGCTGCAAGAACAAGAAAACCGGCGAAGAAGACTAAAGCAAGTCGGTAAGGAATTGGATGAGGACTTAATTGAAATAAATCAGAGCATAAAAAGAACATATGAAAATCTGACAAGAATAGACACATCCATTGGACGAGCGCACCAAAGTTTGACAGGAGGGGACAGAAAACCCTTCGGCACCCCGTATATAGGAAGATATGATCCCGATGAGAACGAAGATGAATTGAGTAGTAGCATCAGCCGTTTTCGGGAGTTGTCCTTGTCAAACAACGACGAACGCCTAACGAGTGGAAGATCAGAGCCCAGTACCCCAAGGCGGAGAGAGTACCAAAGGGAACTCCAGGAGACTTAAGGTGTCGCGAACACTGAGGAACGACGTGGGAGTGACTCGTACGTGGCCGAGAGTGCAAGTGACGCACCGGAACGTAGTGAGGAAACCAGTCTAATCGGGTCCAACACACAAGGAGGACAGCGGGGAACGATGGCTCATTCGGAGTGGCAAAAGCTGCCGAAGTTCATGGGGAATGGGTCTGAAGATCCTGTACGGCACTGTAAGACATGTGAGACTATTTGGATAGCCAATGGACAGGATGATCCCGACCAGTGGCTGAAAGCATTTCCAGCGACACTCAGAGAGAGTGCCATTGATTGGTACTCTGAATTGGATCAAGCACAGAAAGCTACATGGAGGTTATTGAAGAAAGCTTTCCAAGAGGAGTTCAAACTTCTTCGAGATGACAGCGAGATTGTTGCGGAGATATACAATACCAAGCAAGGAAAGCACGAGAGTGTGCGGACCTACAACCGAAGACTCAAAGATTTACTGGGGAAATTGGAGGCACAACCGGCCGATGGGTTGAAGAAAAGATGGTTCATCAAGGGCTTACTTCCATCATTAAGGAAGAAAATGAAAGTCGTACCTCCTTCGTCATACGCCGAAGCATACAATCGGGCAATGGACATAGAAAGTGAAAATAAAACATCCTCCCAAGGGAAAAAGAAGACAGACGACGAGGAGAGTATGGACGACAGCGACGGTGAATCCAAAACAATACAAGCACTCAGGAAAGATATGATGCGAATGATGAAAGAATTGAAGGCCGGCAAGGAGAATATGAGAGAAGCCAAAGAATTGTGGTGTACGGACTGCAATGGGGAAGGTCACATAAAAGCTAACTGTCCCATGAACTTATTCTGCGATATCTGCCAAGTGATGGGACATTCCATCAAGGAATGCCCATACAACTTAAAAGCTAGAAGTGCACAAGTACTCTTTGCGCAGGGAGAACCATCGACACCGCCAAACACACCACCAAAGCCCCAGTACAATAGCAATGCATCCCCTAGAGGTTACCGAAGCAACAGAAGTCCGAGAAACATGATACAGTACGATGCAAAAGGAAGGCCCATGATCCAATGCAGGAAGTGCAACGAATGGGGCCACTTTGCCAGGGACTGCCAAAACGGTCAAGGTTCGGGAGGGAGATTGTGTAAGTGGTGTGGACCAAGCGATCATGAAGATAACGAATGCCCTAAGCAAAAGGGTATCCACATGCTGGAAGTAGAAGAACAAGAGGTACTGGCAATCACCAGAGCACAAGCAAAAAAGGCCACTTACCCAAATCCATGTACGGAGAAACAAAGGATGAAGGAAGGAAAAACCGAAGTGGAACTGGCGATGGCGAAAGAAAACAAAGTACCTTTGGAGAAGCCAGGAACCTCTCGGCGGTTGGAGGCAGAAACCAACATTGTACGACAGGTACTGCAGACCATTGTACCGATCAAAGTAACTGACCTACTCCAGACTATGCCGCAGTTGCGATTGGCAATCACAAACATCGTCGGGGATGGCAAGCAACCGCAATTGGAGGAACGGAGGCAAGAATTGGTACCAGAACTACCACCATACGGTGAACAAACAATCGACCCAGTATTGCTCACAGCGAACATCGGGAAGATGCCAGCGGTCGTGCATATGGAGATCAGAGGGAATATCTTGACAAATACTATCGTCGACGGAGGATCGGGAGTCAACGTACTACCTGAAGACACATGGAACAGTCTTGGGAAGCCTACACTCTGGCCGCCAACATTCCAACTGGTTGGTGCTGATCAACATGGTATCAAGCCATTGGGAACGTTGATGGCGCAGAAGGTGACGATCGAGACACAACAGTTTTTGTTAAATTTTGTCGTCATCCCATTACAGAGGAAAGCGTACGATGCACTACTTGGGAGAGGATGGCTGATAGCGGCGAAGGCAAATCATAATTGGAAGAGGAACACACTTTCGATCAAGAACAACGAGGGGAAGTATGTCATCGACTTGAAGAACCAGGTCGTGAGCGAAGAATTGGCTTCCTCCGGATCTGAATCGGATGGAGGTGAGTTGGATGTGGACGAAGGAAGGAAAGCTATGGAACCGAACATCGAAGGCGTACTTGAACTTGAGAGTTGTTCGGAGGACGAGACAAGCTCACTGAATGGCTTATTTCATTGGCAGATGGAAGACTATGAAGTGTTCCACCAAGAGTATAACATGCTACAAATCGGGGAAATCAAGGAAGAAGAGAAACAGGGAAGGCCCAGCCAAACAATTCCGGCCGAGAATGCAGAGTACAAAGAAAGAGTATCCAAACTGGACGATACGCCAGTCCACAAATCCGAACAGGTACGAGATGAAAAATTTGTGTTGGAATCAGAAAATGAAAAAATAGCAAAGGAGAAAATAATGTTGTTGAAAAATGAAAAATTTGAAAAAATAAAAAGAACAGTTGGAAGTGAGAGAAAAGGGAAAAAATACAATGAAGAAATTAAAAAATTCAGAAAATAAAAAATTGAAAAAAATAAGAGAGAAGAAAAATAAAAGAATTGGGAAAAAATTAAAAAGTGACTTGGGAGAGATCATGAGGAAGAAAAAAATGAAAAGATTGAAAGTGGCCAAGAGACGAAATATTAAAATAAAGAGAATTACAATTCGAGCACTAAAAATCCCGTACAACTCATTAAACTAAAGGCTGTACGAAATATCATCAAAAGGGAGCAATCCATCGTACGAGTTAAACGAGGGAGAAAGTCCGTACGATTGGTAGAAGGAAACAAATCCGTACGACTGGGAGAAGGCAATAAATCCGTACGACTAGCAGAAGGAAAGGACTCTGTACGAGCAAGCAATTGGCAAGTCGCTCAAGACAAAACGTACAAATCTGTAGGAGGAAGAGAATATACCAGGGGAGGACTCTCCGTACGACGAAATAGGGAAAGAAAGGCCGTACGGGTGCAAGAAGAGGTGGTCGTACGGCCCCAAGGAGAGGTCGTACGATTTCAAAAGGAGAACACCGTACGGTTCCATGTGAAAAGAAAAATAAAGTTGCAAGTGCCAAGTCGCCAGAATAAGATCACATCAGATATCAAACTCCTCACTGGCAAAGTCGTACGCTATAGAGAAGTACAGAAAAGGGTCGTACAATTGAAGAGAAGGGTTGTCGTACGGAAGCAAGTGCGCCATCAACAAGAGAATACCAGGGCCGTACGCATGCCATCAAAAGAGTTCATACGATTGGAAGAAGAGGCCGTATGACCTGAAGAAAGAGCCGCACGCTTTGTGTAATGTCCCCTTCTCATCAGTGATTAGCCTTGTAGTTCATCAGTCTATTCCGGAACCCGTAGGCTGGAATGAGGAGAAATTAGGGTTTCTTGGCTTGGAGTTTTGTGGCATTTCATGTTATTTACTATTTTTAGTAAATACTTTTATGACAGTATGCAGTTGGTTGTCTTTAGTCATCTCTTCATTAGAGCATGTTGCTTGATGTTTCAATATTGACTTCTCAAGCTTTATTTGGTGAAATTAATTGATTAAAGGCATAAGTGTTATAATTTTCAGTTGACCCCCCCTTGGCCTAAGGATATAACTTGAAAGTTGTTTTAAAAAGGGGTCATGAAGGGTACTGCTATCGTTATAGCAGCTTCGGTTGATCCTTCCAGCTCACTTCCTTCGAGAAAGTCTTAAATTGAATATAGCCGTTGGCTATTCAATTTACCTTTTATTGTTTTGTATCTCATGCTTTGGCCGACATGTAAAATTTGAAACTCATAAAAGACATTTAATATGCTAGGCCGACTTCACTAAAAAGACATGAGATTTTGTAAGAGGCTGACATTAAAGACTTCGGTTCCTATACATATGCACAGTTTAGTCATTCATTTGACATCATCGAAAAAGCTCTTTCCAGATCGGTTATTCTCAAGTGCGAATACAATAAAGAAGCTCGACTCTATCAAATGCAAATACTTCCATCAAGTGCGAATAGATTGCTACATGTGAATAAGTGACTGCAAATCATCTCTATCGATTTGAATTTGGGTCAAGGTGCGGACTATGCCAAAGATCAGTGCGAACTCATCTGAGATCTAAGTGCGCATACACCAGTTCAGTGACTTCATCCAAGTGCGATCTCATCCCGAATTTACCAGTTCGGTTTTGTCAAGTGTTGTCAAAGTCTGAGAGTTGAAGACCTACAATGCTAAGCAAACATTATTAGATCTGTATTCTAATATTACCAGGTGTGATCTAGAGCTTGCTATCTGTTGTTCTTTATTGCAAGAATC
>VDFB02105589.1:0-35892 GCA_007258455.2 Sequoia sempervirens | reverse complement strand
GATCACTTTATTCTGAATAGGTTTGCGGAGCTACCAATGTCAAATCCAGATTGATTGTCTTTGTGCAATTCTATTCTTTGCAGCTAAAGTGGTCTTCCAAGGACTTAAGCACCGGCCTTGCAACACTGCAACCCACTTAGCTGACACCTTCACTTCTTCTCAGTGAGACAAAACTCCCTCTTGATCCTTGCCTCAGAGATTGCAAAGAAATCCTTTGGAAGTGAACTCCCTTCCATTGATGGATCTCAGAATTGTTGTGACCTTTTCACACATCACCCCATTAAAAATGGGAACCCCCTAATTTTTGCTCCATTTGGGTCTTTTGGCTTTGGTTTTGGTTGGTTTTCCTGTTGTCTCTCTCAGTTCTATCAGTATTCTTGGGGATGTACCCATTTCTTTGAGCCTAAGTTGAAATTTTGGCTAAGTTGATGAAATTAGGGTTTGTATTCTTTGGGCTAATTTGAGGTCAAATTGAGTGAGCGAATTGAAATCTGAGCTTGGCATTGCAGTTAGAAGGCTTCAGGCAGGTTCCCACTGAATTTTCACTGAATTCTGACAACTTGATATTTTTAATGAGTACCACCATTTGAAGCTTTTTCTGCTGAATTTTTTGAGAAACAGAGTGTTACATCAGATTCAAGACACTTCAAAGTACTTGCACACAAAATTTGAGCAGATTTTGACAACTTTCTATTTTTAGTGGTCCGGGCTTCGAAAGCCATTTTTAGGGTTTGCATGTGTCCTTTTTCAATGCATGTCTGGAGAATCTTTCTGGGTTTTTCGAGACCTTCGCAATGGTATAACATGCAGGCCGACATGATGACTTTCAGAAATTCTAACTTTGGGAGCCATTTTTAGGGTTTGCATGCAAGATTTCTTTAATGCATGTCAAGATATTCTTTATGGGTTTTTCGAGAGCTTCGCAATGATGTGACATGCAAGCAGAGTTGATCATTTTTTAGGAACTTACTGTTTTTAGCAAATGCTCACATGCAAACCAGTTTACTGGGTTTTTCTAGGTTTTTTGAGATCTCCCGGGCAGTGTGACATGCAAACACATCCGACAGGTGGTTGGTCACTTTTTCAAACATTTACTATTTTTAGTAGGATCACTCCAACAACTCCCCAGCACCTCAATATCATGAACAGAGCGACATGCAACAAAAACAGGGTCAAACGAAGGCCATTTGAGGTGCATGTAAGTCAGATTAGGGTTTCCAACTTTGAGACTCAAAATGAGGGGTAAAACTCAAGAGAAACGAAAAACTGATGTATCCCATCACGATCAGCATCCTTCAAGCTATCCACTGGTTAAATTTGAATGCAATCCGAGTACTTACTATTTATAGTAAGTCACCTCCAGAACTGGGCTATAAATAGCAGGTCAACATGAAGCACTAGTGTGAACAGGTCAGTTAACCCATGAGGATCACGTCAGGCAAATTTCAAGACAAACAAAGTTGCAGAAGTATGAAAATCAGAGGATTTACTAAAAATAGCAAACAGGAGTGAGTAGGCTTGAAAAATTTCTAAGTCTTCAAAACTAGCAACAACCACCCCAAAATGCGCCCATGATGAGGCAGGGTAATGAATTTTACCTAAGTGTTGAAGAATGGCAGGAGAAGGGGTCAAATGTGCCCAAGTCAAGCAGATGGCATAAAAGGCATGAAAATTGGAAGCCACCTCATGGAAATGCGCCCTAGCAAGGAGTTGACTTGGAAAATTTTTCTAAGTAATGAGAAATTCCTCCTCCACCTAGCAAATGTTCCCAAGTCAAGAAGGAAGCATAGAAATTTGTCTAAGGCATGGATAAACTGATTGTAGACCCCCTTGGATGCACCCTTGAGAGGAGATGGTTGAGAAATTTTCTAAGTGTTGGGAGTTGGCAATGGACCCCCCTAAATGCACCCTCCATAAGTGAGTTGAAATGATATTTTCTAAGGCATGAAAACTAGTAGTACAAACCCTCAAATGTGCCCTAGGCAGGTGAGAAGCATGGAAATTTATCTAAGTGTTTGAAAACTGGCAGGAGCCCCTAGCAAATGCGCCCAACATGACATGGAGATGAAGAGAACTTTGTAAAGCAGTTGATATTTCTTGACCCCACCTTGAATGCGCCCAAGTTGTCAAGGTTGGCTTGAAATGTCCTAAGGCATGGCAAATGTGAAACAGCATACCCCAAATGCGCCCAGATCACCAAGGAGTTGGATGGAGAAAAAAGTTTCTAAGTCATCAAAACTGCCTGATCACCTCTCATATGCGCCCAAAGCTTGGAGGAGAATATTATGAGTCATAAAATGGCAATTGACTCCTTCATATGCACCCACCTAGATGAATAAAGAGGCATCGAAAATTTTTGAAGTTACAAAATAGAAGTAGGCCCTCTCATATGCGCCCATCTAAGAAGGAAGCCCTCAAAAAAAATTCTACGGAAAAAATGGAAACATAGGGAGTGAGATGCGCCCTTGGCATGAAGCAAGTTGGAGAAAAAATTTATAAGTCACAACTATTGCCTGAGACCCTCTAAAATGTGCCCATCATGGAGAGGATAGAAGAAAATTTTCTGAGGCATGGGAAAGTGGCAATAGACCCTCTCATTTGTGCCCTAGAACATGGAGGTTTTCTTAGCCAAGCAAGATGACATCTTCAAGTACACTAGCACAAGAAAGAGAAGATGATAGGTTCCCATAAGTCAAACCTTAGTGGAAAAACGTTTTTAAGGGTAAAATAGTTAAATGAACCCCCTTCATGTGTGCCCATGAATATCTAAAGTTGAGAAAAAATTTCTAAGGGAAGTTCTTGAATATTTTCTAAGGGAAATAAATTCTAAGTTATTACGCCTTGGCTTGGGACTTCAAAATGGATGCCTGCCCTATGATTGATAAAATTTTCTAAGGGGAGATAAATTTCCTAAGGCTCAGATGGATAAAATTTTCTACGGCATAGAAAAAGAAGGAAGAAGGGTTCAAGTGCACCTAAGCTCAAGATGGGTGATTTTTTTGTCTAAGTCATAAAAATAAAAGAATACTCCCTCGGGATGAAGTGAAACTCAAGCATCAAGCCCCTGAGAGAAGATGGACAAGATAGGTGAATGGAATTGCTTAGGCAAGAGGATGAAAACATCAAGATGTTAAACACGCCCATGGTGAAAAGTTATGAAGGAGACAAACGTTGTGCTAGAGAAAAATGATAAACTCTATTAGGTCTAGAGACCAATAAAACCTTGGAAGTCAGAACATGGAGATCACGTAAGTAAAGAGATTTTATATTATAAAGTGTTTTGATGCTTTTCTTTTTGTTTGTTTTGTAGGATACACGTCGGGACCAAAGAGTGATGACTTGAGGTGATGGAACAGATACTCCAAGACAACGTTACATCCTTGGAAAAGGAAAAGTTACATGTTGAAACTCCTCCATGATGTCTCATTTGCACCCAATCCATGAAGGGAGATGTTGGAAGAAATGGCTAAGTATTGAAATTTCTCCTCGAAGACCCAATATGCACCCAACTCGGGGAGGCAGGTGGCAAGCAAGAAGTGATCGAGTCCAGGACAAGAAAATCCTTCAAGATTGGGATGAAAGAAAAGATGAAGTACCAAGCGTTAAAGATCATCCTCGAGCACTTCAGAGTTAAAGAATGACAACTAAGAGGAGAATCATCATCAAGCAGGAGAAAGAGGTTGTAGTCTTGAAGTTTTAGATTGAGAACGTGCCTGTCATGCCGATTGAAACTATGTTGGCTAGATTCATAGAGTTTGCAGTCAAGAATAAGAATAGTGGGAACGTGCCTCTGGATGAGAATATTCTAGAAGGATGGTGGACATTAATTGCTCATTTATTACCCCACTCTTCTTGGTGGCGGTTTTTAGGGTGAGGGTTTATGTGGCTCAATCTGAGCCCTTCATTGTAATTGAATCTGAGTAGTCCACTGGATTTGGCCATCTATAAGAGGGGCATCCCCCCTCATTTGTAAATTATTAGATTAGAAGATTAGAATAGGGAGACAACGTAGCAATAGCATAGATTGAAGAGGAAGGAAAGCTTTCCATTGAAAGCTTTGTAAGAAGTTGTTGTGAACACTCTCATAATAAAAAGAGTTATCATTGATGGTGGTTTCATCTTTTGTTGTGAGTAGCTAGCGAGGCTTCTTCATCCTTCTAATTCGCAATAGAATCTTAAAGTAGCTTAGAGTAAAGTAGATTTCATTTCATGCAAATAGATGATAGTTGTGGAATGTGGTGTTTAATTTGAGCAAGCTTCACTTATCCATACCACTAGCGAGCTCACTGATGGTGTGTTTGCCTTGCATCATCAACTGGAACATTGCATACTTAACTTTGATTATGGTTTATGTGTTGACATGCATCATTGTGATGGTTTCCTCATATTGAATTGTGATCTGAATACTTTTAGTTACTCCACTTGAAGATTGCACCAGTTCTGTGGAAGTTGTTTGAGGCGAGGCAAAGCAGAGCTTGGTTGAAGTTTGTAAGAATTGATTCCACGTCCCGCGCATAGAGTATAACATAGCACTTATAATCACTGCAACCATTTAAATTCAATATTTTCTGGTTAGTTTAGGAAACCTGTGCTCAATTGGCAAATCCTTTGAATCTCGAAACCCCTTTCACTTTGACCTTCAGCTGAACAATTACATAAGTCCGCCTTGAGATACCATCAAATCACAATGAACCAACTGAGACTACTCCACTACATGAAAGGAACGTTGGAGTTGAACGCATGAACTTTCTTGCAATCTTAGCATGCAGAACACTTTGATCAAGAGAGAATAGAGTAGCCGTTGGAAACTTTATTCTGTGTTGGTGCGGTCACAAAAAACACATCAACAAGAACCTTAGTCCTCTTCCTAGACATGATCTCAACTTGTGTCTTGAATTCTTAGAATTTAACTCCCTCTGAATGTCATTTCCTCCTCTTTGAAGTAGCTGATCGCAATGACAATCTGTATAGGTTCTCTGTTGTTTAGTGTCTTCGTCTTTTTCAATATTCTTTGTTGATGCAAATTCCCCATCCAAGGCTGACCCAACCTTGTGCCCTCGAGAGATGTCTCTAGTGAAGTTATCTACCACCAACTCAGTCCCATAGTTGCAAGCTATAACTCCATGATTGTTCATTTCTCCAGCCAACATGCCTTCCTCATAGGATGCCTCAAGCTCTTCCTCCCTTTGAATTCCTTATGCAATCTCTCATCATCCTTTTGCTCCTCGATCCGTCCTGGAAGCATCTTAGAGAGATTAATAATAGTTCATAGAATCAAACTACCCCGAAGAGAAATATACAGACCAATGCTAAAATCATACATGATTCACTATTCCCAATGTTATTCCATGAATTATTATTAACTACATAAAATTCATGAACATTATTCAAGGTACAAACATAAAATACTTACCTCTTTATGTTGGTCAGTTCTACAGAAGCAGTCAAATGCTTGTCTTGCAGTCTCTTCCCAGTTTTGTCAACCAGTCAAAAAGATTCAATAAAACAACATGAATGCAAAACCTGAACCATATATCCGCAACCCCACGCAGCACCATAACCAACGCCACATGTCATATCCCTGAAATTGTAACACTTTACTCAAGCTTAGATTTCAAAAATACTTGGTAGACCATTGAAATTCATGCACCCAGCATACTCTCAATTTGTGGTTCAAACTAGAAACTCAAATTAATATTCCAGCCTCGAGATTACTCAACGCCAATTCTTTTGTGTCAAGTGTAAATTGCCACACTCCTCTTGATTTGTTTGCAAATGATGGCTATATTAATATTACCAAATCTCTTTAAATTTTTTGGCTTCTTCATATGGTCACCCACTATATCTGTATGTAGCGCATTAGGGGAAAGACTATAGTGAAGGTGTTGTTCCATGATGATGGCATTTCTTGAAGGTTATCTCTATGATGAAGGTGGCTTCCAATGCTCACGACTTCCTCCTTATTCCCGATATTCTTCATGTCCAATCCCTTGAGCTATTTCATGACTAAAAGAGCCAATGGAAATCTGTTGCCTGAATATTTCTACATATTGTTGTGGACACTTGGCAAACCATACGCGTAGCACAGGCCTCAAATATGGATTATTATCATCGAATGGAGTTGCATACACATTGTCTAGAGCACCATGCGATATAGCTCTTTTCCATAGTAATCAGTTCAATCCAACATACAAATCACTGCCCATACAACTGTTATGCACAGTAAATCCTGAATGAGCTCCCAAGGCCATATATCCAAGTCCCGTGAATCATATACTCTGTGTGACCTATCACTTATCATCGGTGGATATCCTTGGTCTGATGATTTGCTGACTATGCCAAATGAGTTTCCAGATGTCTACCAATGCCAATTGCAATCAACCAGCTCCTGACCTTGAGGGTAGTCCCTCAGTTGTTAATTCCAAATGTCACACCTTGCTCAGATTGCTCAAGAACTCAAACTTGATCCCACTTCGAATATCTCCAAATTTGACTTTGCTTAAACAAATCTGATCAAATCTTTTCTTAGACCCGCTCTGATACCATGTTAGTTTTAGGATTAGAAATGTAAGCAAGTAGAAAATGCAACACAAACAATGAACACAATGTTTTACCCTAGGAAAACCCTCCTACTCGAGGGAGAAAAACCCAGCAACAATATTCTCTTATATATCAAAAGAAAAGGTGCAGAAAAATTGCATACAAATCAGGCCCTACACAAGGTCGAGTTTATACAATGAATGGAGACACTTCTCCACAAATGATAATGCTTCTCTTTGAAATGGATCTCCTGCTAAGAATGGTGAACTGCTGAAGAATGGTGAACTACTGAAGAATGGAAAACTACTGCTGAAGAAGCAAAGTGGAGTGAATTGAACTTGATGCCCAAATGAGAGGACTTGATCCTCCTTAAATACAAATCCAAGTGACCTCCCTTCTAGGTCAGCTTTTAGAAAGAATATAAATATTATTTAAGACATGAAGGCCAACCTGCCTTAAGAAAAAATATATCAAGGAGAAAAATATCTCCCGCAACTACAACACTAACAAAAACATCTTGTTGCATTAATGGAAGGCGGTGTCAATGATACCTTAGCAAGATAAATAAGAATCAAAGCCAAAGCAGCCTATCTCTTGCTCTACAAGCCTCCCTAATCTCATATTTTGCATTGATAAATTTAAATTAGAATGCTTCTTGGTAAGTTTTCTTTCCTTTGAGAGACTTGAAATACAATTCCTCTTCCTTAATTGGCCTTGGGTTTCAACTTTGTCCTTGAAAAGAAGAAAGAATACCTCAATTTTGTTATGCTAAATAAGATGTTTACTCAAACAAAAGCAATTTGACTATTTTTGACATTAGATGACCAAAAATATGAATCTTGTTCCTTTATTATTAAGACATTGTGCTTGAAAAGAAGACTAATACATCGAGTTTCTTATACTAAACTTGATATTTTCTCAAAAAAAAAACACTATTTCTAACAAGATTATTTTTTGTCTTGACATCAATGAGTTATAATCTATTGTCATCTATGGTGAAAAATGAAGAAATGTCCTATTTTAATTGATATAAAAACTCTACCTTTAAGTTACCTAAAAATCTTCAACTACCCCGTCTATCTACATTTATGTATCTGCTCATGTTGTTCACTAATTCTAATTTAGGAAGATATTAAGCCTTCCATATGGTTCCCTAGATACTAATTTAGGGAGTTTCCTATGGAACTCAAAACAGTTAATTGTCGAAGGGCAAAGTTTCAAATTTTCAAGATGTGGTGACTAATTATCTTGTGCCCAATCTTAGAATAAATTTGTAGAACTTGCCACAAATAATAAAAGGCCCAAATTAGAAACTTTGGAGGATGGTCAATAATAAACATGGTCATAAATCATGATACTGAATAGAAAATTGGCCTATAAGAAAAACAGGTTGAAAGTTGACTGTGAATAAGGACCTTTTGGGGCTATCTTCTTATTCCATTCATTATTTTCCATTATAGAACTGTTATGATTCACCTTTATGTAGTTTGAAGTTTTGAACCATATTTATTGAATGACTACATTGGTGTGAAGGTTGAGTTGCTTGGAAGAGGGAAATTAACTCTAGGTCACTTACAACCCTGGCCAAAGTGAGAAACATTAGAGAAGCTATTAGTGATCTTGTCTTGTCCAAAATCTATTTTGATAGCATATATTTAGTATTTTTTTTTTTTATCAAGTTCCATGCAAAAGAATGGCATTTGTACTGAACGACTTCTATAAATTACATGAAAACACAAATTATAGCCAAAGTACCTTCAAAAGTGGCATCTGAATTTCCATAATTGCTTCCTTTTTCTGAGTAGATCCTCAAAATCATTGTAAATAAGAATCTCCTTTTGGGCCCACATTTCAAGAGCTTGTTGTCATGGAACTACTATGGCCACATAATAACTATGAAGATCATCTACATGCAACATTATATTCACTACATAATGGCTCACCACCAAAGTTGCTTCAACCTACATGAAACAAAATTGAAAATACAGTAATTCTGAACTATATTAGAATCATCATTATTTAACTATAATGGTTCAGATAGGTCTAGTACTTGTACCTTTCCCAAGGGAATGCATTCTCCACATTGAAGTTTGTAATGTCCCAATTTTTAGCACTACACTGTTTTGTGATTGATGGCCTATCCCTGGAGTGTTGTCGAACAGTCAAAAGTAGAATTAGGGTTTCCAGCTGCTTGGTGGGTTCTTTTGAAGATTCAGGGGTTTGCATGTTGGAGTTTGTCTGTTTGGATTATGGATTCCTTCTGGGTTTTCAGAGAGCTTCGTAGAGGTATGACATGCAACTGTGTCGGACAAACTTTCCAGACTTACTATTTTTTAGTAAGTCATGACAGCTACATCTCGAAGTTTGGGATTTTAGATTGTGGATTCTTTCTGGGTTTTCAGAAAGCTTCACAATGGTGTCACATGCATTGCATTCTGAGCAACTTCTTGAATTTACTATTTTTAGTAAATTCTATTTTTAGCAGTGGTCCAGTCAGCACAGCTCAGCAGGCTTTCCTCTTCTGGCAGTTCAGTTGGTAATATTGTTTTGGCCTTTTGATGCATTTTCTGGAGAGATAAGTATTTTAATTAAAATAATGTTATGTTATAATGTTATAACCCCTTGGCCTAGCTTCATGACTTTAAGTTGTTCTGAAAAGGGGGAACTCATGGGTGGACGCATCATCAGGGAAATTTTTAATATTTCTAAAGTCAAATATTGCTCTTGGAGGTGGGACGCCAACTTTTGGAGAGAAGATAATTTTAAATTAAAAGAAAATTGCCTTTATGAAAAAGGACGCCATCTTGAAGGGAGACTTGGTCAAGTCAAAACCCTAAAAGCATTTTGAGGAGTGGGGCGCACCTACTGGAAGCTTCTAGAGGTGTCTTCTCAAAATTATAAAAGGGAGCCTTGGGTCTTCATTTCATCATCTTTTGACTTGAATATTGTTATGCTACCGAAATGGTGTTGGGACTGCTTCGAGGAATGAATGCCTCCTAGCTTGGCTCATCTTCTTGCTTGAAAGATAGCAACTAGTTGAGAGATAGTTTGTAATAGGTTTGTCTTGCATTTTAGCTGAGTATCTTGCATTTTAGAGTTCTAGTTTTGCATTTTCTGTCTCATTTTGAAGTTGCTGAATGTATGAATTGCTCATATCTTTGGAAATAAAAATATTATCATTCTAGGTAGTTTTACATTGTGTTTTCCAGCTTGGAGCGACCCTTCTTGGGAGTTTCTAGATTTTTTAAAGGTGTCTAGAATTTTATAATTTAAAATCACCCCTCTTCTTGGTTGCACCATTCTGGGGCTGTCTTGGAAAGTGTGCACAAAAATAATACTACATTTAGTGGGTCATTTCTCAGCTTGGATCTCATTGTCATCATCCTAGATTTCATTTGCATCAAGTCTCATGTCATTCCGACAAGTATTGAGTGAATTCTGAGTATTTTAGTGGGTTCTAGGGTTGCTGGTTATGCATTTCAAGTTGTTCTATCATATCAAATTTTGGAAAGTGCATTTTTGGTGAAGTGTTAGTGTTAGGAAGTCTTACTACACTTGGTGGAGGTCACATTTACTATTGCAGCAATTGAAGAGCTTCTAATCCTTGTTCTTGCAGACACTTCCTATATTTTGTAAGCTGAATAGTAGTATTGTCAGCATTCTCTCTTCTGCTCTTACTTTTCTGTATTTTCCCACTTGATAAGTGGAAGAGGGTGGCTTGCCGCCTATTTACTTTTTGTACTTGTTCTCTTTTAGTTTTGTAATACCCACTGGATAAGTGGAAGAGGCTGGCTTGCCACCTACTTACATTCTGAAGTTGCATTTGTATTTCTTTATATCTCCGCCATATGGTCGCCTCATTTCCATCTTGGATTTGGGTAGCACATACTTGGTGTTGAGTACTCTCAGTTGCAGTTCTGATTTAATGTACTGACGATCCTCTTGCCATATGACAGCCTCTCTCATGTTGAGATTGAGTGCGCATTCTTGGCAACAAGTTATTTGTAACTACTGGTTTGATTTGAACTAACCCTAATGGGTTCTTGTTTGTTGAGTTGCTATATTGAAAAATTGGAGAAAATTGGTTCGGTCCTTTACAAAGTTTTACTATGTCCTTCTTACGAGCAATAAATCTAAAGAAAACCATCAGGGTGGAACCTCCCTATATCGCCCATATAAAACCACTTTGTTCCCATCTCATCCATCTTCACAACAAATAAATTATAGAAAAGACAAAAAATCTTAATTATGTTTGCAAACACACTGACCTTGCTCATTGAAAAAACAAATGGAAATTTCAAAGAAGAAATATTTTGGAGCCATAAAAATGGAAAAAATGAGAAATAACAATATAAAGAACTCTTTTGAAGAATGTCCCAAAGCGTGTAGAATTTCTTCATAGAATTTTTGACTTAAAATTGATCAATGTTACAGAAAGAGTGGGATAATGGTGATCCAATCTCTCCAAAAATACAAGTATTTTATTTGTACGGCCCAAAAAAAAGTAAAAGAAAATAAAGTGAATTTATTTTCATTTTGTAGGTTTTTTTCTATTATGTTTGCATCCTGGATAAGCATATTGTACTATAGCAATCAGCTCACCTTGTAAACCTCATTATTTTCTCTTGACATAACCTAAAGTTATATTTTACCCACCAATAGCTATTTCTCCCTCAGCCATTGGCAAATCATTTGCCATATACCCACCTCCCAGCCAATTAATTAGCTGCAAAACCAAAAAAATCTTGTAAATTATACATAATTATAAACATTGAGAATAAAGTTCATGTAGCAACAAAAATGAAATTATTTTAGTTCATAGCTAAAATTCAATAACAAAAAAATCATGTTCCATTGTACATTGTCTTAGCATTTGTGTTTGAGCATTCTTTGTTCACTTGGTATTTACGTTCTATATTGCACAATGAGATCAATATAACAATCTGACCTATTATTCAACTATATACTGGTCTACAACATATTTTCCTATGCACTCATTTTATGTGTGAAACTGGGTTAATATTCCAAACAAGCACAAACCATAACTTAATATTAGTTAGAGACTTTTGGAACAGCAAGAAATTCCTATAGATGTTGAATACCTGGGTAGAGATCATCATAGTGGCATCAAATCCATTATCCTACCAACCTAAGGGTTCATGAACACTAGTGACAAAGCTAGAAGGTATTTTGAAAGAGAGCAAAGACAGGGGAAATTCCAAATTGCTGATCCTTATCCTGAAGAGGATACTTTTTTGCTGTTTTAGCAGCCCGTCAGTTTCCTGAAGTCTCACTAGAAATTGAAGAAATGGGAGACTCAAACAATTAGGGCTTTCAGAATAGGGGCAACAAGCGAGAGAATGAAAACATTCAAAATATTCTAAATGATCTGGCACGTGGACAACAACAAATGATGCAACAATTTATGCAATCCCAACAACAATCGATTGTTGCTATTGGACAGATGTCTCATGAGATGAACACATTGAGAGTTAGTTAGAATTCAGGAGATGGGAGTAATGTTGGAAACCACATACCTAGGGGAACCAATTCAGGAGGAACAAGTAGACATTTCCAGCCTACATTCACTCCTAGGAATGAGGAAGAAGTGGCACAACCACAGGTAGAGCAACCTTTGATCGATGAGGTGATGTAAGTTTACTAGGATTATCATACTCTTCCTCATGGTATTAGACAAGAGATTACGTTGAATCAATATATGAATCAGCATAAGGATAGGAGGAGAGCACAACAAGAATAGAGACCCCATGGCCCTCATAAAGACTTTCAACATGCTTTGAGCAAACTATCACTACCTAACTTTGATGGGAGCAGAAAAACTATAGCCCATTCATGGATTCATAAGTTAGAAACTTTCCTAAATTTAAAACCAACGCTAGAACCGAAAGCAATTAAATTTGCAACATTACATCTAGAAGGTGCAGCGTATGATTGGTGGCATGATGGATTGGTGACATAGAATCATGCTCTAATCCAATCTTATGGAGAATTTAGCAGCAAATTAATTGCTCATTTTGACAGGAAAGATGAGGAGGATTATTTTAGGGAGTTGCATTTGATTAGATAGCATGGAGCTGTTGATAGTTACATCAACGAATTTAAAAAAGTGGCAATCTTGGTTCCTGATATATCTAAGAGGAGAGTGGTAATGTTATTCACCGAGGGGTTGCATCACAATTTGAGAGGGTTGGTGAAGGATTTTAAGCCAAGGACTTTGCAGGATGCTATACAGATGGCACTAGACCTTGAAACTTCACATTCTAGTCTGCAGTTTCAAAAGAAGAGTTTCAAGAACAACAAGCCATTCACTGGAACTTTTAATCAGCCCAAACCAAATCCTACTAAGATAGATTTTGAGAGCAAGAATAAATTGCGTAGGAAGAAACTATGTTTCTCTTACAAGGAGCCATGGGAGCCTAGTCATTGATGACTTGGGAAAGGCAAGGCACATTATATAGATGTCACTTCTAATGTGGAGGAGGAGATAGTTGATACTAGTTTAGAAAGTGAACATGAGCAGCAGATAGAGCATCACAATCCCACAGGAGATGAGACCGATGGTGCTATTGCTACATTATCGGGTGTGACTAAGTATCACCCTTTTCAAGTAAGGGGAGTTATCAATGGGCAGTGAGTGACTTGTTTGATTGACAGTGGAGCCACACATAATTTTATTGACGAGGGCTATGTAGCTAAAAGGAGATTACAAGTGGAGGAATTTTTTGGTTTCAATGTCACAGTAGCAGATGGTTTCAAGATGGGATGCACTACAAAGGTCCCACAATTCAGTATTCAAATGGGGGATTATACAGTCATAGATGATTTATATGTGGTTGGTATTGGTGACATTGATATAGTTTTGGGAGTTCAGTGGCTGCACTCTCTCAAAAAATACAACTAGGATTTTCAAAAGATGGAGCTATAGTTTACATCAAGTGGTAAGAATATTATGTTGAGGGAATTATCAGATGGTGCTCCTAAGTTCCAGGTAAGCATATGGAGGCTTTTTTTAGACATGGAGAGGTTGCTTGGGCAACCAAATGTTTTGTGTCCTCTAAATCTTCTATAGGGAAAGATATAAATTATTTAATGGATGTGACGGCCATATTAGATAAGTGTAGCATGGTGTTTGGGGATATTCCTCCTGGTAGACCTTTGGATCGTGGATTCAAGCATGTGATAGAATTGGAAGAGGGTGAAAATCTTGAGATTACCACTCCATACTGGCATCCAAAGCGCTTTAAAGATGAGATCGAGAAAACAATTAAGGAATTGTTAGATATGGGGCACATCAGGCCTAGCTCTAGTCCATTTGCTTCATCTATGGTGCTTGTGAAGAAAAAGGATGGCACAATGAGAATTTGTATCGATTACCGTGCATTGAATAAAAAACAATTAAGAACAAGTATCCCATACCAAGAATAGATGAGTTGTTGGTCGAACTGCATGGGGCAATTTATTTTTCTAAAATTGGTTTGCATTCAAGATACCACCAAATTAAGGTCAGTGATGAGGATGTTCACAAAACTGCATTAAGATGCCACTACAGACACTACAAATTTTTGGTAATGCCCTTCGGTTTTACAAATGCACTTGCGACTTTTCAATCATGCATGAATCATGTTTTTAGGAAGCAATTACGTAAATCAGTATTAGTATTTTTTTATGATATTCTAATATATAGTAAGACTTGGGAGGAACACCTCGGCATATCGACGAGGAGTTGGGCATTATGGAGACTTAGTCATTGTTTGAAAAAGCATCCAAATGTGAATTTGGAATGACAGAGATATTGTATTTGGGGCACATAATTGGTGCAAAAGGTGTGAAGGTCCATCAGGAAAAAAAATCATTCAGACAATTCTAGATTAGGCACCACCGAGAAACATTTCTGATCTGTGGGGTTTCCTTGGATTATGCAGTTATTACAGAAGGGTTGTCAAGGGGTTTTCTCAATTGGATGCATCCCTTACATACCTCACTAAAAGGGGAGCTTTCATATGGTCGGATGAGGCTCATGTTACATTTGATAAGCTTAAGCAGATGATGAGTTCTTGTCCCGTATCGGCTCTTCCATACTTCTCTCAACCATTTGTCTTTGAGTGTGATGCATTAGGTGAGGGGATAGGTGCGGTGCTCATACAAAACAGGCATCCCATAGCATATGAGAGTCGAAAGTTAAGAGATGTAGAGTGGCTATACTCCACTTATGACAAGGAAATGCTTGCCATCATGCACACCTTGGAAAAGTTTAGGCATTACCTTGTCAGTGGGAAATTCATGGTTAAAACAAACCACAACAGTTTGAGATATTTCCTTGAGCATAAGGATTTGAATGAGCGTAAACAAAAGTGGGTAAGCAAAATTTAGGCTTACGATTTTGATATCAAATATGTTAAGGGTAAAAAGAATGTGGTAGATAATGCTTTATCTAGGAGACCAACATTCTACTCCTTATTTGAGATTTCAACTGATTGGAAATCTCAAGTGTTGGTTGAGTATTCCAAGAATACTTTTCCATGTGATCTCATTGACGAGAAACTACAGGATGATAGGTATCAGGTGATCAATGATTTCATCTATTATAAGAACAGGATATTTATGGTACTCGAGTCTAAATTGAAGAGTAAGATCATGCAAGCTATACATGATACCCCTCTAGCAGGCCATCCAAAATTCTTCAAAGCATACAGATAGATTAGGGAGAGATTCTTGTGGAAGGGTCTCAAAAGTGATGTTTTGCAGTATGTCAGGGAGTGTATGACTTGTCAGTAGAACAAGTCGGAGCATACATTGCTAGCAGGATTATTCTAGCCTTTACCCATTCCTAATCAGAAATGGGAGAGCATATCAATGGACTTCATCACAAGTCTACCACGAGTTCATAATAGAGATTGCATCTTGGTTGTGGTTGACAGGTTGACAAAATATGCACATTTCTTTGCTATTTCCACAGAGTCTAAGGCTTCACAGATAGCAAAATTATTTTTTAGAGAGATATTCTGATTACATGGACTTCCAAGGAATATTGTGAGTGATCGAGATAGTAGGTTCCTAGCATATTTTGGCAGGAACTGAGTTGTCTCCTAGTACGAGCTACCATCCTCAATCCGACGGGAAGATTGAGATCGTCAAAAAATGGGTAGAAGGATATCTGCGTAATTATGTGTTAGGACAACAAAGGGCATGGGTTTGATGGGTACATTTGGGTGAACATTGTTGCAATACTACATACCATATGTCAATAGGTATGACACCCTTCAAAGCTCTATATGGATACAATGCTATGTCTTTCATGGATTTGGATTTTGATGATAGTAGAGTACCCAAGGCAAAGGAGTTAGTGCAAGATAGTCAAGATATCCTTAGGGCACTTAAGGAAAATTTACATCAAGCTCAGAATCACCAAAAATTTTATGCAGATAAACACAAGATTGAAAGGGTCTTTGAGGTTGGTGATATGGTGTTTTTGTGGCTTCAACGATACAGACAGTCTACCTTGAAATAGAGTGGTGTGGAAAAGCTAAAACCATAGTTTTATGGGCCATATTAGATCAAAAGGTGGGTAGGCGAAGTAGCATATGAATTGGACTTGCCTTTACATAGCAAAATTCATAATGTATTTCATGTATCATGCCTCAAAAAGGCAGTCGAGCAATATACTACTCCATCTCCTGAGCTTCTTCCATTGGATGAGGAAGGAAAATTAATTTTGGTGCTTGAGTATATTCTAGATGTGATAGAACGCAGGTTGCAAAACAGGACAATAAAAGAATATTTGATCAGATGGAAGGATTTACCTATTGAGGACACCACATGAGAAGGTGAACAAATATTGTAACATCTGAGGTTGCAATTGCTTGGGGCAAGCTATGCCAGGAAGGAAGGACTGTGGTGTCCCCACATTTTTGACACACCCATGAAGAATTTGATTAATTAATTAAATATTAAAATTGTCTTTATTTGTTTTAAAAGATGTTTTAATTAATTAATTAATATATGGCTTTAAAAAATATTATAATAATAAGACTAAGCTTTTATAAGCCATTGGATTTCAATAAATCAGTTTTGCCAACCGAAAGGCGGAAGAAATAAATGGTGTTTGAGGCAAATATCTAGATCATCACGAACATTGCATTTTGTCTGGTTTGATATTAGAAAACATGAGAATGAAAATTCTCAAAGGTCGAATGCCATTGACTAATTAGAAACCCAGCATGGCAAATCATAAAGTTTCATGATCATTTCTCTATAGCATCAATGGTGCGAGCCTGTGAAGTGTTTGCGCCTTTGCATCATTGAAAGGTTTCACATGGAATTGGATATATTATTTTGGCAATCTTATTTCTTGTTGTTGACCGCTAGATATTGAGGCCCAATATCGGGCATAATGATTTACTCTATATAGTTTGTCTGTGCACTTGCCATGGACATTCACATATGCACGATTCATCAAAGCGACTAGAGTAGAGGATACACGATCATCCTGGGATGGTATTATGAAGACGCGGAGTTATTTTGAAGGTTTGAACTTATGTGTGTGCGACTCTGTCATGGCTGACATTACTGGTAGTCATTATCCCAAAGCATTGTGTGTGACCTTTTGGCAATGGATTTACACCTCTTATTTATGTTGATTGGGAATATTATTGGCGTTGGTCTTATTTCTCTTTACTAGAGCACTACTGGCTATTGGCGTGATTATGTGCATTATATCTAAACCTAGGTATGTGCAAAAAACTTCCTGTTATAGTCTATAATTGTTGGTAATATGATAAATATTGAAGAAACTAGTGTTACAAGGAATCTTATAAACATTTTCAACAATTCCTTTGCATTTGAGCATTCTCTGTTCACTTGGTATTTACGTTCTATGTTGCACAATGAGATCAATGTAACAATCTAACTTGTTATTCAACCATATACTAATCTACAACATATTTTCCTATGCACTTATTTTATGTATGAAATTGGGTTAATATTCCAAACAAGCACAAACAGTAACTTAATATCAGTTAGAGACTTTTGGAACAACAAGAAATTCCTTAGATGTTGTATACCTAGGTAGAGATCATCACAATCTATGTCTCCCTCTTGGGATGGGCCTTCAGTTGCTAATTTTTGAGGAATGTCCTATATTATTCCATGAAATACCTCAAGTTGAATTTCTTCCTAGGGACTTTATTGGTTTGAACATCTTCAACTTCCTCAATTTCTTTGGATTCCACATTTATTTGAATTTCTTCAATCATAGGGTTTGTTTGGAATCCCACTGCTCCTTTCTTCTCTAGATCTAAAAAGTTGAATTTCCTTGTCTATGAGTATACTAGATACAAGGTCATATAAAATTTCCTTTTGTTTTCATTATTTGTTAACTAAGAATGCAGATTATCACTTATGATCTCTACCCAGTGCAACATGCTATCACTTTTTTACCATGTAGTTATGTACATGTACATCCATGCCTCAAAATTTGTTGCAATTGCCATTCCCATTACTTTGCTTAGCAATGTAAATATATCTCCAATTTCTTGTTGGAAGTCACTTCTATAAAAAGTCTTGGATATTTTGGCAATGGAAACTTTGGAATGCTCCATTTATTTGGAATTAATGTGTTTGTGACATGCCTCAATATCCTCTTCATATGCTTTCCTAGCATTCTTCGTGTCGATCATCCTTACTTCTTTGTAATAGGGGATGTTGAATGTGTCTCAAATGGCATCAATAGTCAAGTCGGCCATGATTCATTTGTCTTTGACAACCATCCTTTTGGATGGATCATAATCTTGGGTGCACTTCATTACCAATTTTGGACATGTCAACAAGGTTTATCCAATCTATTTTTCACAATCTTGTGGGCTTTATCGGTTGCACCTACAATGTTCATTCTATGATTGAATTACGCCAAACTAACAAGACCTAGATTTGTCTCAATTATATTCCCCCATATCATTGTTATTTTTTACTCAAGTTGCACCCCTTTGAATTTGTCAAGGGCCTTAATGAAAAGCTTTGCTCTCAACTTAGATTTAGAGAAAGATGTCACTTCAATGGAGAAACCTGAGAAAATAGGCTATTTCAAGATATATATATATACTAATTATACTTTGATAAATGTAATTGTTGTAGGTGATTGATATAAACTTAGATGCAGATGAACAATATGAAGGAATAGACTATATGTTGCCAACAATAGATCTTGAACAATATTAATCGGATCTGATATAAATGTTGATCATTCCTAAGATGAACCCGACTATATGAAGTGTAGTAGTGTTGGATATAATGATCAATATGAGTCAGGTCTGAGATGAAGGTTGATTATCACTAGATCTCTTCACACATCTCCTCTTCTTGGATCGATGGGATGATTGTCACTTCTGCTATTTTCTCTAGTGATGCTCTCTTTTGTATTCTCTATATCTCTTCCCTTACTCTATCTTTCTTCTAATTATACCTGTTCTCTCTAGTCACGGTTGATCATGAAGACGTTTCTACTGGATCTTCAGACGTATCTCTTCATATCAACTCCAGACACATCTATTGGACCTTCAAACGTGTCATTTCTTAATCAACTTGGACTGAACTGCATTAGGTAGTGATTAGTAAACAAATCGATTATATATATATATATATACATGTATATGTATATATATATATATATATATATATATGTTCTTGGTAAGTTATTTGTATTATAGAAGGTATTACAACTAATTTCAGCATATACTTATCTGGTTTTGATGGGGACATCACAAGTCTCCCCGCTTGACATTGCTTGTCCTCGAGCAATCCTCATAAGTTTCTTCTTCCTTGATCTCTTGACGTTCTTGGTTGGTACAGTGGTCTTCATCTTGGAAAAAGGTTGTAACATCTTGTTACAACTAATCTCCTTCCAATCCTTCTCGATACCTCACTATGGAGTATATCCAACCTTCTTGGGAGAGGACACATTTCTTCCAGGCCCTCGGAATACCTCTAAAGGATATACAATCCTAGGAAAGGGGTATGTCACCTCATCCTGGGCCCTCGAGACACCTTTCTCATGGGTATTCAATCCTAGATGTGACACTTCTTCCTTCATCCTGGAAAAAGATTGTAACATCTTGTTACTACTAATCTCCTTCTAGGCCTTCTGGATACCTCACTATGGAGTATATACAGCCTTCCTGGGAAAGGACACGTTTCTTCCAGGCCCTCGAAATACCTCCAAAGGATATCCAATCCTAGGAAAAAGAGGTATGTCACCTCGTCCTAGGCCCTCAGGACACCTTTCTCATAGGTATTCAATACTGGATGTGGCACTTCTTCCCAAGCCCTTAGAATACCTTTTAAAGGATATCCAATCCTAGGAGAAGGGTTTTTGTTACGCCTTCCTAGGCCCTCAGGATACCTTTAAAGGTCATCCAATCCTAGGAAAAGGGGTTTTGCTACCTCTTCCTAGGCCTTGGGGATGCCCTTCTTAAGGGTATTCAAATCCTAGGGAAAGGGGTTGTGTCACCTCTCCCTAGTCCTTCTACATAACTCATTATGGAGTATATCTAGCCTTCCTGGAAGAAGACACATTTCTTCCTAGGCCCTCAGAATACCTTTTAAAGGATGTTCAATCCTAGGGAAAGGGGTTATGTCACCTTGCCCTAGGCCCTCAGGACACTTTTTCAAGTGTATTCAATCCTAGGTGTGTCACTTCTTCCTAGGTTCTCTTCCTTAAAGGGGTATCCAATCCTAGGAAAAAGGGATTGTATTACTTCTTCCTAGGCCCTCAGGGTACCTCTTTTAAAGGTTTCCAATCCTAGGAAAAGGGGTTGTGTCACCTCTTCCTAGGCCCTCTAGATACTTGATTCCTCAAGTTTATCCAGTCCTAAGCCTTATATGCAATTTCACATATTATCCTCAAGTCTTGTGCTTGTACAAGAAGAATATCTTATTAACTCATTTGAAGGTATTACATTCAATAGTTCATCTCTTGTTTTAACCAAGAGCCATCATGTTCTGTTGTTCCTGAGCTTTATCCTTAAAGGCCTTAAGAGTTTCTTCTCTATCCCATGTAGCATCATCTTCAAGGAGTCCCTTCCATTTAATTAGGAACTCGGTGATGACTCTATTCCTTAATCTCTTCTCTCTGGTATCAATGATAAATTTTGGTTCTAAGGTGAGTTGTCCCTCTTCATCTAGAGGAGGTAACTCATTGGAAGGAAGGACCTTTTTAAGCCTAGATACATGGAAGATGTTGTGGATCTTGCTATGTTTCAGAAGCTCCAACTCGTAAGCGACCTCACCTACCCTTCTTGTAACTCTGTAAGGACCATAGAATCAGGGTTTTAACTTTTCAGCCCCATTCTTTTTTATTGAAGTCTGTTTGTATGGTTGTAGCCATAGAAAGACTAGATCTCCAATTTCAAAAGTTCTTTCTATGCGGTGACGATCAGCATAGATTTTTTGTTGGTTCTGGGCTTGCTACAAATTCTCTCTAAGGGCCTTCATGAGATCAATGTTCCTCTGTATGAAGTCCTGTGCATTTTGTACTTTTCTCTCCTGGGTGACCAAGTGTCCAAAGGAAGGGGATTCATACCCATAAAGGGCCTTAAAAGGGCTCATTCCAATTGACATATGGTGGGTGGTATTATAACAATACTCGCCCAAGTGTAGCCATTTTATCCATGTTGTTTGTTGACCTGTCACATAGTTCCTCAGGTAACCCTCTATCCACTTGTTAACTATTTCTATTTTCCCATCAGTCTGTGGGTGGTAACTTGTGCTTAGGGTTAGATTGGTTCCTGCTAGCCTGAAAAATTCTTGCCAAAATTCGCTGAGAAATTTACTATCTCGATCACTGATGATTACTTTGGGTATCCCATGAAGACGAAAAACTTCCTTGAAGAATAATTCTGCTACTTGAGATGCTTTGTATTTTGATGAAATGGCAAAGAAATGAGCATACTTAGAAATTTTTTCCACTACCACATAAATACTATATTTTCCATGTACCTTGGGCAATCTGGTTATGAAGTCCATCAAGATGCTTTCCCATTTTTGGTTGGGAATGGGTAGGGGTTGTAATAGACCTGCTGGATGTCTTTGCTCTACTTTATTTTGTTGACAAGTCATGCACTCTTTTACATGTTTGAGCACATCTCTCTTTAACCCTTTCCATGAATACATTTCTCTAATCTGTTTGTATGTTTTGTAGTATCCTTGGTGACCCGCCAAAGGGCTATCATGAAACTCCTTAATAATTTTGCTCTTAATCTTTGATTGAGGAACGAGAAATATCCTTCCCTTATATAAAATGAGATCATCCCATATCTTGTACTCCTCGTTTGGCATCTTTCCTTCCAGGATCTCAGAGGCTTGTGCATCTTTGGTGTACTCCACAACAATATCATTCTTCCAATCCTTGGAGGTGGTTGTGATGGTGTTGAGGTGGGGCCGCCTGCATAATGCATCTGCCACCTCGTTGCCAGTTCCCTTCATGTATTCTATGTCAAAGTCATAGGCTTGTACTCGGCTCACCCATTTTTGTTGATGATCATTGAGATCCTTTTGGTGCATGAAGAACCTCAGACTATTGTGGTCTATTCGGATGATGAATTTCCCACATACTAGGTATTGTCTAAATTTGGCTAAGGCATGCATAATAGCCAACATCTCCTTGTCGTATATGGAGTAGTGCTTCTCGGTCTCTATTAGCTTCTGACTTTTGAAGGCTATAGGATGTTTCCTTTGCATGAGAACTACGCTAATCCCTTCTCTGGAGGCATCACAATGTAGTTCAAATGGTAGTGTGAAATCAGGAATTGCAAGGACAGGGCAGGTGCTCATGGTTTCCTTGAGTTCTTCAAAATCTTGTTGTGCTTGGTCGTTCCACATAAAGGCTCCTTTCTTTGTCAAGTTTGTGAGGGGAGTAGCTAACTTGGAGAAGCCTTTTACAAAATTCCTATAGTAGCTACATAATCCAACAAAACCCCTTAGTTGAGTCAACGACCATGGCTTGGGCCATTGTTTGATGGCCTTAACCTTCTCCTCATCTACTCTCACTCTTGTTGCATTGATCTTGTGACCCAAGTAGAGAATCTCTTCCATCCCAAACTCACACTTTGACATTTTTACATAAAGTGACTCTAATTCCAGAATGCTTAAAACTTCTTCAATGCGGCGGAGGTGCTCCTCCCATGTCTTGCTATAGATCAGGATATCATCGAAGAAGATTAGTAAGAACTTGAAATATTCCAAGCCAAATTTTTTCAGTTTTTCAAATAAATTTCAACTACAAAGGCAATCTGCATAAGTTAGATGGATGTCCAAAACGTGCAGGAAACAACTCTAACCAGAATGGCGCCGATGATGGCGAGCATTGGTCAGAGGATCTAAATGGAAACTGCTTGAACTGTAACTCTAACCAGAATGGCACCGCTGAGGGTGAGCATTGGTCAGAGGGTCTTCTATTCTACTTGCAGAAAGGAACTCAACGTCAAGTATGTGCTACCCAATCCAATGCGGAGTGAGGGGCGACCATATGACGGAGTGATTACAAAATCTACTGCTTGAAAGAAAATGCTGAATACAAAATCTACTACTTGAAGGAAATTGCTGAAAGCTGAAACTCTCAACACCCAGGATGTGCTTTCTAACCCAGAATGGGGCAGTAGCGACCATAGGACGGAGACTTAACTATTACAATAACTTCGACGGAAATAAAGCATTACATCATAGATTTGAGAAAGCTCAATAAATACTGCCAGTACTACTGTCAGTTTACAGAATGAAGAGCATATGCTTGTCAAGAGATTAGAACTAGAAATAATCACCAATTACAATGCAATAATCATTCCCTTGATTTGATTCAAGAGGCCACATCAACTTCCCACAATGAGTCGGAAATATTAATTCTGTTTTCTGTTCTTTTTACAAATCTGTATTATGCTCATAAAAACAGCAGCTTAAGAAAACCTTCAAATGCTCACAACTCCCTATCCACTCGCTCAAATGACCTGATTCTTAAACCACAAGACTCCCAACAAAATGGCGCTCAAGATGATATGAAGAAACAGACTCTAAACACTCCAAATAATTAAATGCACAATTCCCAATGCATGAGAAAGTACGGCCCCAGCTGAAGAATTCGATTTGACTTTAAAAATTAAATACACAACAATAAAATCTAAGATTGGAGACAAATATTCGCCCTTCCTTGACACTACTATCAATGCAATACCCAGAACTAACTCTTTTGTATTTTTTGAGTTATGAATATAAACGTGGATCTGCTGTAGCTAATCTGCACTTTTAGAAATACCTCTAATATGCTGAAATCAGATCTAACTAATTACAATGATGATTACAATGCACAAAAACAAAGGCAAACTTACAAATGATTGAATCACTCATAAGCATGCTAAAATCTCCACTAGATGCTATCTTTCAAGCATGAAGTCGAGCCCAGACTAGGAGGCATTCATTCCTCGAAGAATTCCCGCAACCATTTCGGCAGCATAACATTAGCATAGTCCAAAAGATGAAGAATGATGCACTAAGACTCCTCTTTATAATCCTTCCGTTGACTTCGCAAAACCCTAAAATCTGTTTTTAGGTCAAAACCCATCCTCCTCAATGATGGGCGTACTTTTGCCTTCAAGCTTTTGATTTGATATTTTTAATAAATATCATACTTTAATTAATGCGCTCAACAAGCTTGCTCAGACTTTAGAATAATTAAAATATTCATTAATGAGGCGCCACCCTCAAATGACCACCTTTTTAAAACAACCTTAAGTCATTAACTCTAAGCCAAGGGTCAACGTTAAAATATAATAATTAAAACGTGACTTTTTAATTTAAATGACTTAACTTATTTCTCCGAAAGTGCCCTGAAGCCGATACTGATGAAGTCAACTGATCAATCTGAAGCCGAAAGTCAACCAACCTGAGCTCATCTGGAAAGCTGCCAAAAATAGAATTTACTAAAAATAGTAAATTCCAAAAAGTGCTCCGAATGCCGAGATGATCATACCACTGCGAAGCCCTCTCAAAACCCAGAAGGAATCCGCCATTGAATCCACCATCTCTGAGCAATGACCTCCTCAAAATTAGGAAACCCTAATTTTAACTTCTCGACTAGCCTTCGGGTTCCCAAAGAAAGGCTAACGGTCACTAGAATGTCAGCTTGAGAAGGGACATTACGTAACTTCCTCAACCTGCTGTGTGTGGTTCATACATGATTGGAAGGTGGCCTGAGCATTAGTAAGACCAAAAGTAAGACCAGAATTCAAAATGCCCATAATGGCATCTAAATGTTGTCTTAGGTACATCCTCCTTCTTCATCTTGATTTGGTGATAAGCCGAGTGTAAATCAATTTTGGAGAAGTATCTTGCTCCATGTAACTCATCCAAAGTTCATCTATTCTTGGAATTGGATACTGGTTCTTGATAGTTTTTTTATTTAAGGCCCTGTAGTCTATGCACATTCGCATAGTGCCATCTTTCTTTTAACTAAAACCACAGATGATGCAAAGGGACTATTACTTGGTTGAATATGCCCCATTTCCAGTAACTCTTTAATTATCTTCTCAATCTCTTCTTTGAATTTTTGAGGATGCCTCTATCGGGTAGTTATCACTAGCTTTGCTCCTTCTTCCAATTCTATAGAGTGCTCAAAACCTCTCTTCAGGGGTAGACTAGGGAGAATATCTCCAAAAATCTTCTTGTGTCTCCCTAGAATAGGTTGAATCTCAATGTGAACTTGCTCATGGGAGGATGACTTGTCTAACACCATGCATTGTGCTATCCATTCTCCTTGACCGTGCCTTACAATTCTCTCCATTCTTTTGCATGATACTATTTTGGGGGATCCATTTGGGAATCCTCTTAGTGTAACTTCTCACCCATTGTGCTTGAAGCAGATCTCTAGGTTCGGATTGTCCATAGTAAACCATCTAAGGGAATTGATCCAAGGCATTCCTAGAATCACATCGTTGTGTAAGTTCACCACATAAAAATCTCCTCTTATAGTATGACCATCCAAATTGATTTCTAATTGCGGAATGATCTTTGAGCATTGATTTGTGGCTCCATTTGCGAGAGCTACCTTGAAGCCTTGAAAGTTTTGAGTCTCTAATCTTCTTTTGGCCACTAAGCTTTTGCTGATAAAGTTATGGGAGGCCCCACTATCTACCAAGGCAATAATTTTTTGCCCCTTAAGTGTGCCCTTGATTCGAAAGGGTCTATGCTCACTTGCTTGGGAGATAACGACCAAGGTTCCTTGCTTCTCTGATTCCCATTTCATCTTTTTGGTGGGGGCTTCTCTTGAATCTTCTTCCCAAGTCTCTTCTATCTTGTGTATTTGTCCTCTCTTGCACCTATGGTCCTATCCCCAAGGCTCCTTGCATTTGAAGCATAGGCCTTGATCTATTAACTCTCTTCTTCGTTTGGTTGCCTCCTTGTCAAGGTTTCGGTGCCCTTTGGTCCAAGGTTCATTGCAAAAGTGACAAGTTCTTCTTCTATCATCTCTCCTTGTTTGGTATTGTTTAGGATGAGATTTGTATGAAGGTTGCTTTGATTTTTCTTCTGGGGAACTAGATTTCCACCTTGATGGCCCTTTGAATTGCTTCCCTCATGGTTTGGGGCTCCAAGGAATTTACTATGTTCTTGATTGACTCCTTGAGTCCTTCAATGAATAGATAGGTAAGTCGCGTTTGTGATAAATCAGGGACCATGACTATTATTCTTTGGAATTCATTTGTGTACTCTTCCACTGTTCCTCGTTTCCTAAGTTGGGTAAGATCCTTGAAATACCACTTGGGATGCCTTTGGTTGAATCTGTTAATGATTCTTTGAGTAAACTCATTGTAAGTGTTTACATTTTGGTGTCCTTGCGTGATGAGTCTGTGGTGCCACCAATCGTGGGCTATCTCTGATAGGTGTAGGACATAAAATTTGATGGCATCTTCTTCGGTCATGGGACTAAGGGAGAGATAAGTATCCAACTTTTGAACCCATGATTGGGTGGTGATCTTCCTGGAACCATCAAAGAAGGGCAATGTCATCTTATTGACCCGAGATTTGAGGTCTTTGCTGATATGATTCTTCCCCTTGCTTGCATTGGCTTGAGTCTTTACTTCGTAATACTCTTTAAAGGGCACTAGTTTTTGAACTATTTGATCTAATGCTGCATACATGAGTGTGATATCTTCTGCACTATATGAGTTTTGATCTTCCAATTCTTCTATGGCATTTTTGGTTGGTCTTTGTGAGGAACTTTGAGTCGAATGTTCATTCTCGGAATGATTTGATTGTACCTCCTTCCTTGGATTGGCTCTTTCTTGCGTGTGGTGGCTATTTATGCTTTGAAGAGTTTGAAGAATGAGTTGGTTGGTCTTTTCAAATCTTTCATTGGTTTGCTCCATGAAGTTTTTCAACTCTTGGGCTAGCTAGTCTTCCATGTTTCCCTTTCGATGATAGGTTTGCATTTTCATGTCCTCCAACAGGTTGGCAGGACTGATGCTCAAATACCACTATGAAGGACCTTAATGAAAAGCTTTGCTCTCAACTTAGATTTAGAGAAAGATGTCACTTCAATGGAGAAACCTGAGAAAATAGGCTATTTCAAGATATATATATATATATATATATATATATATATATATATATATATATACTACTTATACTTTGATAAATGTAATTGTTGTAGGTGATTGATATACACTCAGATGCAGATGAACAGTATGAAGGGCGTTCAATAGACTGTATGCTGCCAACAATAGACTAATCAATAGATCTTGAACAATATTAATCAAATCTAATATAAATGTTGATCATGCTTGAGATGAACCCGATTATATGAAGTGTAGTTGTGTTACATATAATAATCAATATGAGTCGGGTGTTAGATGAAGGCCGATTATCACTAGATCTCTTCACACGTCTCCTCTTCTTGGATCGATGGGATGATTGTCACTTATGCTATTTTCTCCAACAATGCTCTCTTCTATATTCTCTATATCTCTTCCCTTCCTCTGCCTTCTAATTATACCTGTTCTCTCTAGTCGCGGCTGATCATGAAGACGTGTCTATTGGATCTTCAGACGTATCTCTCCATATCAACTCCAAACGCATCTATTGGGCCTTCAGACATGTCCTTCCTTAATCTACTTGGACTGGATTGCATTAAGTAGTGATTAGTAAACAAATCGATTATATATATATATATATATTGAAATTTAATATTAAATATAGATATGTGTATATATATATACATATATATGTATATATTTATATATATATATATACATACATGTATATATATATAAATATATACATACATGTATATATATATATTTGTTCTTGGTAATTTATTTGTATTATAGAAGGTATTAAAACTAATTTCAACATATACTTATCTAGTTTTGATGGGGACATCACAGAATTTGCACTTCATGATTTAAGCTCAAGACTGCCATAACCCCCGAATTCATGAACATTATTATTAATTAACCCGCATAATATAATCGATCTCTTGACTATAATTAAATAATGATAGGATGAATAAATAATTAAAAGATTTAAAATATTTTAATTGCCTTGATAATGATTTATGAGATTATAAATAACAAACTTAAGAAGCATTAATAAATCTCTCCTTGTTTTGATCTGGCATTGGAAAAGAGATGTGATTATGAGGAAAAGACGTGTCCTCTCCCAGCAGTCATTAAAATAGCAAAGGACGTGTTCCCTTCAGGCCTTTAAGTTTGGGTCTCTGACCCAGCAGGAGGATTAGGAGAGAAATCGCGTATGAGGAAACAATAAGGAAAAAGAAATCTGAATGCCACTTTGGAAATAAACGCATAAGAAGATCAATTCAGGGAAGCCCAAATAGAGGGCAGAGGTAAGTATCCTTGTCCACTATTAAACTGCAGATTCTAAATAGTTTGAAATATCTATAGGGGTTGTGTAGGATTCAAATATTAAAGATTAGAACAATCTCCAAGTAATTACAATTATGCCACATTACTAAGGATACAAATAGAAGTTCTTTGCACCGTATACATGCTTTCCCCTTTTTAAGAAGTTAACGTACAGTTTCCCATTTATGCTAAATGATTTGATATAGTAAATGGACAAGGGATTCCATTTAGTGCTTCATATATTTTTGTTTGTTGAAATAGTGGAAAACTATGTCCCGCATTAGACACTAAAAGCATTAGACTGAACAAACAATTTTGTTCTCTTTTGTGTGCATTTTGGTTTTGTGTTTGATTATATTTCTATACTTCCTTTTTGAATCTAAGAGTCTCTATTGTCATATATATGCATATATTATGAAGTTCAGAAAGAATTCAGTATTCATAACAGTGATGACTATATAAGAATAACCTATAAATCTATCTAATTTATTATGAAGTTCAAGATATATCAGATACTGGTTACAACCAATAAACATGAATATCAATTGTTAAACTTCTATATAAATTAAGATAATATGTATATTGGTGGATATTATTTGTCTAAGAATATTGCTTGTAGTTATCACTATGTCTCATTGAGCTTTAATGACTCTACCTTGAAGAATAGACTTCGGGCTCAAACTCCCTTTCACTAGCGCTCAATAAGGGCAGGGCGTTTGTAGAGGGAAAGACTGGTAAATCACTCCACTGATGGACAGTCCCAAGACGGGTGGAACACCTTGAGGGAGTCCACTTTGAGAGCGTTCACGTGCCCTTTGCATAGTAAATCACCATCCAATGAGGCTAGGAAAGAGGAGACAATGCGATGTTCTATTCCAGTCAAGAGAAGAAGTCATATCTGATCATGTTAGTTTATGGTTTTAGATGATAATGTATTTGATTGTCTTATTCTTAAGATGTGCAATCTGAAATGATCTAATCATGAACAAGGAATTATGTGCCTAATTGATAATACATATTGTAAGTAGGTCTTTGATGTAATTTTGCATTAATAAAATGGTGTGTTGGTATAAATTATATGTCCTAACTTGTGCTTTTATATTTTTTGGTTTAGTCTAACAAGGGGACATTACAAGTGGTATCGGAGCATAATCCTGCCATCCTGTACACAGGTGAATGCAAACCTACTAAAAAAAAGGATCCATGGCTAAAAAATTATCTAATGAACTAAGGGATTTTATGGAACAAACTAATCAAACCCTTATGAACCAAAATAAAGGGTTAGAAAAGGAAAACCAAACACTCATTCAAACCTTGCAAAATACAGAAAACTCAATCTGCAACTTGAGAAATAATCCCTCAAATAGGAGAGACGCGAGTTCAAATCATTTTGAGGCTAATAATGGGCCATTTACACCTAGAGTTCCCAAACCCCCTTTCATAACCAAGGGAAACGATCCTAGAAGGAAGGAGGAGGTGGACCCAACACCAAGCAGCACCGAAGAAATTATTAGAGCATATAGGGATTTTCAACCCGAACTTAGAGAACTTGTGTCATTTAGGGAATTGTGTGAAGCCAAAAGACATGAAACCCCTAGGAAAGGAAAGAAGCCACAAAATAAAGACTTGAAGCATAAGGTGAATAAAGTAACCTTGCCTAACTTTTATGGCTCAAGAAAAATGACCGCCCATTCTTGGTTGCAAAAACTAAACACCTATTTTACACTCAGCCCAATGACAGAAGAAGATGCACTTCAATTTGCAATCTTACATTTGGAAGGCTTAGCCCATGAATGGCAGAACCATGGAATCCTCACCCAAGGCCACCAAAACATAACCTCCTATGAAGAATTCTCACAAAAACTCATGAGGAGGTTTGATAGGAAACATCCCCAAGAAGATTTTAAAAGGCTCACTCAACTAAAACAACAAGGGATAGTAGAAAGCTACATAAACGAATTTCAAAAAGTCTCAGTTCGAGTTTCTGAAATTGGGGAAGATAGACTCACATACCTTTTTGTGGAAGGACTCAAAAAATAACTTAGAGGGCTAGTGAGTGCTCTTAACCCATTAAATATGGAGGATGCCATAGAAAAATCCCTAAGACTAGAAACTGCATCAGCAAGAAATAAAACTCCAAGCAACCATAACAAACATTTTCATAAGAAAGATAAACCACACCACAATCCCCTCTCCAAAACAGAACGAGATGAACTAAGAGAGAAGGGTTTGTGCTTCACATGTAAAATCCCATGGGAGCGTGGGCACACTTGCGAAAGAAAGAAGACAAAAGAAGGAAGAACCCTTGTCACTTTTGCAATGAAGAATGGACACTCGGGCATAGATGCACAAAGAATGGATGAGCCCACAAGTTAGAGGGAACCACTAATGAAGAAGCTAAAGAAAATGCATGCAAGAAAGCAAAGTATGAAGGAGATAAGCATGTAACTCTTGCTACAATCACACAAGCTTCCAAACACCATCCATTTTGCATTAAGAGTACCCTTAAAGGCCAAAGAGTCATCACCCTTGTGGATAGTGGGGCATCCCACAATTTCATAGATGAAAGATTAGTTGCAAAAAGGAAGTTAAAAGCTCAAGCATTCAACGGATTTGCACCAGCCACGGCCACAAGAGCTATGGTCCAATGCACGAAAGTAGTTCCCCAACTAGAGATGATCTTGGGAAATCACCCCATCAAAGAAGATTTTTATGTAGTACCTCTAGATGCAGATGTAATATTGGGTACACCATGGATCTATTCCTTGGGATGTTTTATGTTCGATCTTCCCAACTTGACACTTCATTTTCAACACCAAAGACAAGAAGTTACTTTAAAGGGACTACCCGATGGATCACCACAAGTGGTCTCTTGCAAAAAAAATAGAAAGAATCTTGAATCAAGGTCAAGGTGAATGGGCAGCACAATGCATGATTTTAGACAAGTCAACTTCTCAAGTAAAGGCTATTCACATTGACATACAACCTATTATGGAAAAACACAAGAAAGTTTTTGGTGATATTCTGCCTGGATTGCCACCCAAGAGGGGCTTTGAACATATCATTGAATTGGAAGAAGGGGTGAAACCAGTAATCACCACCCCTTATAGACATCCACAAAAGTACAAAGAAGAAATAGAAAAGACAATTAAAGAACTTCTTGAAATGGGGCACATCCAGCCTAGCTCAAGCCCCTTTGCCTCATCAGTCGTACTTGTTAAAAAGAAAGATGGAACCATGAGAATGTGTATTGATTATAGGGCTCTAAATAAAAAGACCATTAAGAATTGATACCCCATTCCTAGAGTGGATGAACTCATAGATGAACTACTTTGTTCAAGAGAGGGTAGCTGACCGCTTGGGAAACTTTATTCCTGTTGGTGCGGTCACGAAAAATCACATCAACAGAATTGGCACTAGAAGGAGGGCCACTAACAGCTATAGCATACAGTTGTGTTGAAGTAGAAAGGGTTTGAAGTACAAAAAGTTCTATTGGAGAAAATTATCATGAGTCAAGATGGTGTTCTCTCAGGATTGAACAATCTCGCGCGCCGCCAATAGAAGCAGCTACATCCTGGATCGTATCAGTTCGTTTTTGCTAGACAAGCTTAAGAGAATCTTGAGGTCTACGCCTAGTTCATCTAAAGATTTTGTGGAGTTAGAGCTACCTATGAGATCAAGGAAGAAGAAAGAAGCTCGACCAAGCAATGAAGTCCAATCAAGCGAAGCAGTTTCATCAAACGAAGAAGTTCAGTCAAGCGAAGGAAGTGGAGAAGAAATTTCAAGCTTATTCAAAACTCCACCCAGTGCTTCGAGGTTTACTCAGCCGAGACAAGTACAAGCTACTATACCAGTGGTCATTCCGCAACAACAATCGATTCAAGCTACTGTACATCAGCCAGCCCAAGTTATTGTGTACCAGCGGCGACAACCAGTTCAAGCAATGGCTCAACCAGGAGGTCAACCGGCTCCAAATGGTGCTACGTGGTTGGTTACCAACCTGTCTCCACTAGAGTTTTCTGATTACCATGACATGCCAAAGAATCTTGAATTTTTTTGTAGCAAGTTCATTGTCAATGATGTTAACCGCACGACCGAGGACCATATCAAGATGTTTGAAAATCACCTACGCAATAGGTAGATTGGGTAAGCAGACGTGGCTTGCCGCCTATTTCCACATTCTTTGGGAGAAGAAGCACATTTTTGGTTCATACATTTGCCAATTGGGTCTATAAGAACATGGGAGCAGATGAAGGAAGCCTTCATCGGAAAGTTTGGTATACCAGTCACCCCTGTAGAGCTTTATCGTGAATTTGCAGAAATGAGAAGACAGGACCAAGAGCCCATCCATGCATTCAACAATAGGTTCCAAAAGGCCCTCACAAGGTTACGCGCTCCTTATGTTGTATTTGATGCTCGAGAAAGCTACTATTCAACACTTGATCCTTTGATTGTGATGTTTGTGAAATCTCACCCCACTCCGGCAAACATGAATCAAGCTTACGCTAAAGCTATTGAAGTAAGTCAAGGTTTAGGACAAAATATAACTGGACCCTCACTATATGCTGGCCTAGTCACAGTAAACAATCAAGTGCCAACGCTTGGCTCAACATGGAATCAACAAGTTCCAGCGTTAAATGCAATTCCACAGCCAGCTTATCAAGTGCAAGCACCATCAAGTCAGTTAGTTCTCCATCCTGGGATGCCTTTGTCCCAGACGCAAGTTACACAGCCTGTTTATCTCCAAAACACAGTGCCAACAGTGAAAACTCAAGAGGAGAAAGATTAAGTAAAATATTTAATAGAGCAAGTGAAGAGGCTATCAACTGAGGTTACCTACCTCAAACACAAACTATGCAACGAAATTATTAGGCACACCAAGGTTGTGAAGAACCCTTTTGGTTCAACTTCAACCCCTGATGCTCAAACTGATGTTTTTGTGTGTTTGAAGGTTTTTGCGTTTTTTTGTGGTTTTTGCATATAAAGAATATAGTGCGATTTTGAAAGATAATGCTTGCAAAAATTAAATAAAATATTACAGTGCTAAATATGATGGAATCTAATAGATTTACTGATGCCAAACTACTTATTGATCCTGCAGATTATTTACAACTATGATCAGATAACATGCAAAGTAAAAGGTAATAATAAATGTATTGAAAACCTAAATTAATGTAGCCATCTATAATGATGATGAAAAGGTACAGCCATCAAATATCAACTTCCCTCCGCCGATGATTGCAATGAAACCAGAGGAATAGGCGCCCCCTTTGGTGAAGTCAGAATGCCAAAAAGTGAGGCGTTTTGCCCTAGGTAGAAAGTACGGCCCTATACTTGATGGTACGGCTCAGCTGCAGCAAATAAGAAACTCGTACAGTTTGAAAATGGATGCCAGATGAATACTAAACCAACCGCTAATGATTTTCTCTTCCCCTGATGATACTGGATTAAACTCTGGACAAATAGATCTTCTGAATAGGCTCTGTAATAACTTTTGGATGAAGCTATCTCTCTGACAAGCAATAAATCAGCTGATATTTCACAGCCTCTGAACTGCAGACACTGAAGATGGCTCGTTCTCCAATGCAGACGAAAACTGAAACCCTATTTCGCCTTCAAGAAGAATTTAATAAAATCGATTTCATAACATAATGAAAATGAATTTCTCTCAAAGAACTTATAATTCCTCAGTTGGGTCGAATTTCTCCAAAAAGCATCATTTAAATGAAACTCGAATTTCACCTTTTAATCTTTCCATAGTTTGGAAGCCCTTTTAATTAAAATAGTTAATTAAAAAGTGGCCCCTTCTTCATGATGGTCGACCCCTTTAAAATAATCACTTAAGTTATAATTAAAATTATATTATAACTATATAATATAAGCTCCAATTTAATTAATATTTATTTTGGCAAATAAATATTAATATCTCACTCAAAAATAAGTCCGATAATTAAACCGTCTGGCTGATGATAAGTGACTAAAACTGCACATGACCAACCATATTGCTAAAATAGTTGTGGGTGCTCACTGAGTGTCTTTCACTTACTAAAAATAGAAGTCAAGCAACCAATGTCCAAACGACTCAATGAAAGCCAAATCAATGATTTTGGCTAACCGGCTGCCAAGCCTCAACAAGACCCTCTAACCACCCTATCAACCTACGAGGGTCACATAATAGGCTAATCTCAAGATCTGAGAGATGTCAACTGGAAGGGGACATTACAGTCCACCCCTCCGGAAATTGCTTGTCCTCAAGCAATCTCAACTCCGGATGCTGCAAAATCTCCTCACTCTCCCACGTAGCATCCTCCACTGGTAAATCTCTCTGTTTCACCAAATACTCCCTGATAATCCTCCTACGTAACTGTCTTTCTCTATTTTCCAGGATTGACTCAGGAACTAAGATCAACTTTCCCTCATCATCTAAGGGAGGTAATACTACTGAAGGTACCACACGATGTCCTAATGCCTTCTTGAGACGTGACACATGAAAAACATTGTGGACCTTACTATCTGCTGGAAGCTCTAGCTCATAAGCCACCTCTCCAACACGCCTCAGAATCCTAAAAGGACCATAATACCGCGGATTGAACTTCTCCAATCCACTCTAACTAAGAGTAGACTGTCTGCAGGGCTGCAGCATGAGATAGACCATGTCTCCCACCTCAAAAGATCTCTCTGTCCTCTTTTGATCTGCATACTGCTTCTGCTGGTTCTGTGCCTTAGCAATATTCTCCTTAAGAGCCCTTATAGTGTCCTGACTCTCCTGCAATAAATCTCCAGCACTAGGCACTCTATTGTCACTCAGTAGCAAATCCAAAAAACTAGGCGCCTCATAACCATACAACGCCATGAAGGGGGACATCTGAATTGTCATGTGAAAAGTAGTATTGTAACAATACTCACATAAATATAATATCCACTTGACCCATGCCTTTGTTGCCCCCGCAATGTAATTCCCGAGGTAGCCTTCCACCCATTTAATTCACTATCTTCGCCTCCCACTATCGGTCCAAGGGGTGGTAATCGTGCTCTGCGGTAAGCTCTCGTCCCACAAAGTCTCGAACACCTCCTGCTAAAAGTGACTCAGAACCGACTATCCCTGTCGCTAACTATGCTCCGAGGCAACCCATGTAATCTGAAAACCTCACGGAAGAAAACCTCTGCTACCTGTGTAGTTGTGTAAGTGGTGGTGATCAGAAAAAAAATGGGCATACTTCGTCAGCCGATCCACAACTACATATATGCAATCACGCCACTGGGCTTTAGGCAAGCCCGTAATAAAATCCATCGACAGGCATTCCCACTTTCTATCAAGAATCGGAAGTGGCTGCAACAATCCTGCCGGATACGTGTTCTCCTGCTTGTTCTGCTGACAAACAGGGCACTCACGCACATACTGAAGAACATCTGCCTTAAGACCCTTCCATGT
>VDFB02105588.1:0-26221 GCA_007258455.2 Sequoia sempervirens | reverse complement strand
AAGGTCTTGAAGGTAGAAGGAGAGTTGAAAAAATAATAATGATCAAAGACAACTCGATAGTTTGATTAAATCCAAAAATCTCCTCAAAATATTGTAGAATTATAAAAATCAAGGGACCTCAAAGTCATAGAAATAATTAATTGGATCAAAGGAGATAGAGGTTCAAAATACTTTTTCAATGTGCTCAAAACCAAGCATAATAGAGAAAGTATTGGTCCAATTGATCATGGAGGAATGTTGTCTAGTGAGAATAGGGTCATTTAAAAGGTATTTAAATCCTTCTATTAGAGTTTGTTTTATTTTAAAGTGAACAAGCAATTTAAGGAGGATAGAAAATTTTGCAAGAAAGTGACCCCAAGAAAAAATAGTGATGAAGATGCCTAAAATATGAGTAGAGACATCACTAAGGAATATATCATTAATACAATTAATTATTTTAGTGATGGTTAAGGTCATGGTGCTAATGGAATACACATTGAGTTCTACAAAATAAATATTGAGTGGATTGGAGAAGAATGATTAGAGCTTTATCATGAGTCCTTTGAGAAAGGCTCTCTAGGAAAAGATATTAATAGAGGTATTATCAAGTTAATCCAAAAGTATGGTGACAAGTATTTGATAAAAAAATTGAGACCTATTATATTGCTCAAGGTTTCTTGTAAAATATTGGTAAATACCCTTTATCATAGATTTCCTAACATTTTAAAAAGTGTTGTCTATATTACTCAAACATGATTTATCAAATGGAGGTATATTTTGGAAAATTGTGTCCCCAAATAGGAAGGAATAAATTGGACCAAATACATTGGACAAGAAGTGAGTATGATGTTAGATTTTGAGAAAGCTTATGATAGAGTTGAGTGGGGCTTTGTTTTTAATAAGATGGAGGCTTTTTGGTTTCCTCCTAAGTTTTTTAATTGTATTAATGTATTGTTCAGGTATACTTCCACTCAAATTGATATTAATAGGGAGTTGAGTGAACCTTTTCTTTTGATATCTATTAGATATGGGTGCTCCATTGCACAAAAATTTGTTGTATAACTTCTATTGATGCTCTTCATTATATATTGAGAACAAATTTGATTAGTCCTCCCATAAGTGGTATTAGGCTTCCTAACAATGATATGCTACTTAATGTCTAGTTTTCTGATGATACTACCCTTTTTGAGGACATGAAAGAAATTTTTATTACATAATAAAAATTTTGAACATTTTTTTGCACAACTTATGGAGCTAAGGTTTTTGATAGTAAATATACTATTTTAAGCTAGAAGAAAAAAAATCTTGAGTGGTTAAAAGATAATAATTAGAAATGAGGGGGACCTAATTGCATTTTTAAATACCTTGATATTCATTTCTCTATAGACTCTTGATTGAAGGATATGTGGGAATGATTGTTCTAGAAGAGAAAAAATAAAAAATAGAAAGCCCATCTATTGTCTTTGGTTGGGAGACTACATGTTAATTTTTTTTGGCTTCCTATACTATTTACTATTCTTCTACTTAGTTGTTTGACAATGCTTAGTTTGAGAAAATCCAAAAAGTTTTGAGAGATCTTTTGTGGTCAAATGGAAAAGGGGAAAAAAAGAGGCATGTAGTTAACTAGTCTTGGTGTTGCTTGCCTATGTCTAGAGATGGGTCAGGACTAAAGAAATTTAAAATCTAAGGAATTTCCTTAGCAGTAAAATGGGTCCTTAAAGATTTTGATGGAATTGAGCATTGGAAAGTTTTTATTAGAAACTATATAGTCCTTTTTAGGACAAAGAAAGGTAGGAGTTGGAAAATGTTTCATCCCCATGACTTGTTATTTGGTAAGTTTAATGTAAGAGCCTTTGGATCTCCCATTTTCATTAGAATTTGTAGGGCTTGAGGAAGTGTTAAACATTTGATAAATAATAGGTATTGTAATGTAGGAAAAAGGGATTCCTAAAGTTTAATATGAAAACCTAGGGATAATGTCTTCCTTTTCCCAAATTACATTAGAAGGGGAGATCAATAAGATGAATAGATTGAATATCAACCATGAGGGTGAGCCAATAAAACCTAGATCTCACTTTCTTAGGGTCTTGAAAGTGGATTGGAAATGATTTGAAATGATTAAATTAATTGAATTGTATGATCTAATATGATAAATGCAATATCTCGAAAGCACATAGATTGAAATGGTAAACTGTAGGAATATCTGAGAAGTATTGGAGATTGTGCACCTGTCATAAAAAAATGGATTTGGCCTGCAAAGGAGGACATAGATGCCTAGGGGCATATGGTTCCCTGATAGGGGGTCCTAAAACTAATTTGGTGGTTCTTTGGTGCTGGATTTGAGATTTTGATTCCCAGTTGCAGAGTTGTCAGAATGTCATCAGGTAACTCTATATTTGAGTTTCTGTGGATTGACAAATTTTAGGGATACAGATGCAATAATTGAATTTTTTTCTTTGATCCTTCTTCAATACTCTTCAAACTTAAGATCTACACATTCACAAAGAGAAGAGATGTTGGGCCATTTAGGGCCTTGCCTCAATCAAACCTCGTGTAAGTGTTTCCAATTCCACAATGGAAATGTCAATAATAGGAATAATAATTGAAAGGAAGGAATGATGAAACCACAAAATTCTATAACTCACCACCCTTCAATGGCTTCCTTGAAGGATTTAATTCACACACATCACCTCAAGGATTTGGATTTTTCTTGCTTGAATGCTTTGGAGACCTACAACAAGGGTTAGCCTTCACAAAACATGAACATGAACACACAAAAAATTTGACATGATGTTGGATCTTGAATTGCTGCTATAATGCTCTAAAATGCTGCTCTTGACTTGCTCTTGAAAATAGTATTTTATCATGAATTCTTTTTCTAGTTGTTAGATTTTAAAATGATAAAATAACTAGGTATTTCTATGCAATTATGCTAATTTCACAAAAAATAGATTCCAAAAGATGACACTTAAAATTTGAATTTTGAATGTTTTTGATAAGATAAGTAGCATTTACAGGGTGCTATACCCTTTACACATCGAGCCTCAGGGGAAAAAATGGATTAGGTCCATAGAAACATAAGAAAAAACTACAAAAAAAAACTCAGTAACAACAAACAAACAACTGACAAAAACACAACCCAACAGACAAGACACAACAACAACAAACTAGCTAAAATTCACCCAATTCTGAGAGAGGAGGCAAACAACATCGTCCCCAACCTAGTTGGGGCCTTCCTCCATAGCCTTCTTATCCATTTCATCCTTAAGTACAGTAGAAAGGGTGCCAGCTGCATGGTGGACCATCTTGACAGTGGATCGAGCCAGACCAATCTGAATTTTGAATGTTAACATTCCACCAACAACACATTAAAAATTGGTCCCCAACAAGATAGCGGGACCCATACTCCCATGGGCGTATGGGTCTTGGCCCTATTTGATAGGAAATTTAGTGTTGAGATCAAAACATTAATTATTTACATTTATTCAATGCTTTCAATGCTTTGAAAAGTGGTAACAATAGGCTTTGTAATCCATAATTTAGGAAATTAGGGACCTAATTAGGCTCATTATTTTAGGGGGAGCAAACATAGTGTGAAATTATTAAGGGTGACAATTTTCAACACTACATTTAGCTCCCACTTTAGTGAGTATGAACTTATACTCACTCACACTAAAGTAGATACATATATGTCAAGAGGGGTGCAAATGTAATTTTTTTGAAGAGATAGGATGACTAAGGATCAAGGGAGATGGCCAAGCCCTCAAGATCTAAGATCCCATGGAAAACCAACATAGGCATAAAGGAACACACACATGTACGATATGAAACAAGAAAACATACACTAACATACAATGTCAAAATGAAATGCAAAAAGAGGGTATGGACTAACAAGTTGTATTATGCTAGGACCCATGCAAAAGGAGTTCATGACTCACACAATAGAAAATTCCAATATTTTCTAGGTGAATAAAAAATAGAAACACAGGCTAGTGAGGACCATTTTTGACTAGGTGAGCCCCCCAAGATAGGGTAGAAAAATGAGAAACACATTAGGTCTAGTGAGGACTTTTTTTCACTAGGTGTGTACCCATAACCATACCAAGAGTTATACTCCCTAATATTCTTGATAAGGTGATACAAAATGATCAAAATTCTATGCAAATGCTACACTAAGTTCAACACTTGTGAACAAAGTGAAGCAAAGAAAATGTCAATGTCAACGCACCACTAATTCCAACCTCTGTGAACAAAATGAAGCAAAGAAAATGTTAATGTCAATGTCAATGTCAATGCACCATAAGTACAACATTTGAGAACAAAGTGAAGAAAAATAATTCCAATGTATGAAAAATGTAATGTAGGAAAAAGGGATTCCTAAAGTTTAATATGAAAACCTAGGGTTAATATCTTCCTTTATCCAAATTACATTAGAAGGGGAGATCAACAAGATGAATAGATTGACTATCAACCACGTAGGTGATCCAATCAAACTTGGATCTCCCTTTCTTAGGGTCTTGAAATTAGATTGGAAATTATTTGAAATGATTAACCTAATTGAACTATATGACCTAATATGATAAATGCAATATTCTGAAAGCACACAGACTAAAATAGTAAAGTGAAGGAAGATCTAAGAAGTACTAGAGATTGTGCACTGGTCATAAAAAATTGGATCTAGCATGCAAATGAGGACATAAACACCTAGGGGAATATGGGTCCTTGACAGGGGGTCTTAAAATTGATTTTGGGGTCCTTTGATGCTACATTTGAGCTTATGATTCTCGATTGCAGAGTTGTCAGAATGTTGTTAAGTAATTATGTATTTGAGTTTCTATGACTTGACAAATTTTAGGGTTTTGAATGAAAAAATTGAAAATTTATCTTCAATACTTATTCAATCCTCTTCAAACCTGAGATCTACACATTCACAAAGAGAAGAGATGTTGGGCCATTTGGGGGATTTCCTTAGTCAAACCATGTGTAAGTGTTTCCACTTCCACAATGGCAATGCCAATGATAGGAATGATAATTGAAAGGAAGGAATGATGAAACCACAAAATTCTGCAACTCACCACCCTTCAATGGATTCTTTGAAGGATTGAAGTTACACACATCACCTCAAGGATTTGGATCTTGCTTGATTGAATGCTTTGGAGACCTAAAACAAGGGTTAGCCTTCACAAAACATGAACATGAACACACATAAACTTTGACATGATGTTGGATCTTGAATTGCTGCTATAATGCTCTAAAACTCTACTCTTGACTTGATCTTGACAATAGTATTTTCTCATGAATGCTTGTTCTAGTTGTTCAATTTCAAAATGATAACTAGGTATTTATATGCAATTGTTCTAATTTCCCAAAATTTAGATCCAAAAAGCTGACACTTAAAATTTAAATTTTGAACGTTAAAATGCCACCAACAACATATTAAAAATTGGTCCTTGGAAAGATAGGGGGGCCCATATGCCCATGGGTGTATGGGTCTTGGTCCTATCTGCTAGGACATTTAGTGTCGAGATTAAAACATTAATTATTTGCATTTATTCAATGCTTGCAATCCTTTCAGAAAGTGGTAAAAGTAGGCTTTGGAATGCATAATTTAGGAAATTAGGGACCTAATTAGGCTCATTAATTTAGGGGGATAAAATATAGTGTGAAATTATTAATGATGAAATTTTTTGACACTAATTTTAGCCCTCACTTTAGTGAGAGTATGAATTTATGCTCAGACTCACACTAAAGTAGAGAAATATATGTCAAGAGGGGTTCAAATGTACAAATGTTGAAGAGATAGGATGACTAAGGATCAAGGGAAATGGCCAAGCTCCTAGGATCTAAGATCCCATGGTAAACCAACATAGGTGAAAAAGAACACACAGATGTATGATATGCAACAAGACACCATACACTAACATAAAATGTCAAAATGAAATAAAAGAGGGTATGGACTAACAAGTTGTATTATGATAGGACCCATACAAAATGTGTTCATGACTCACACAATAGAAAAGTATAATATTTTATAGGTGAATCACAAACAAGAAGGTACACAGGCTAGTGAGGACCGTTTTTCACTAGGTGAGCCCCCAACACATGGTAGAAAAATGAGAAACACAATATGTCTAGTGAGGACTATTTTTCACTAGGTGTGTTCCCATAACCATACCAAGAGTTATACTCCTTGATAACCTTGATAAGGTGCTAAAAAATGATAAAAATTACATGCCAACACTACACTAAGTTTAATGCCTATGAATAAAGTGAAGCAAAGAAAATGTCAATGTCAATATCAACACACCACTAAGTCTAGTGTTTGTGAACAAAGTGAAGCAAATAAAATGTCAATGTATTCCCCCACATTAAAGAAATTACTAAACACCACGTTGTGAGCAATTAATTTAAAGTAGAAAAATGATAAATTCCATACAACAAAGGATCACAAGATTTTATTTGGAAATCCCTATGCCAATGATATGTTTCCAAATAAAGCTAGATGATGATAAGGGGTTGCCCCTAAATTGCAATGCAACAAAAAACATAGAAAAGAACATTGAGGGATCCAGAGATATGGGATCAATATTCATTTTTCTACAGTGATATAATAGAGCTCAGAACTAACATCATTCCCCAAATACTTGTGGAACAACAAACAAAAAGGAGGAATGACACATTGATAGAGAAAAAAAGAAACTTTTGGGTTGACCAACATGGAAGAGACCTATATGTCTCAACGCTTTGCATCATCCCCAAAAGGAAAACAAAAAAAAGAAAAGAAAAAGTTTATGAAATATAAAGGAATGAAGATACAAATAGAAGAATGTTATGAAATAGTTGTTTCCTTTGTATCCTTTTACCAATGAAGCAACAAGGGTCATCTAAAGAAAACTCACAAACATAAAGACACGCCAAGCAACACAACACAAGAAATCACATCACATGCAAGAAAATAAAAAGAACACATGAAAAAACATAAAGGAGTACCACAAATGCGAGATGACCTAAAGTAGGTCATCCACATCCCAATCTTGCTCATCATAAATGGAAGGTGAACAACTAGCTAAAGTGACTATAGCAAGTGCCATACTAGGAGCATCTCTAGGTGCAACACGTGGTGGGTCACCCTCATTAGGAGGAGCATCATGATTTCCCCCATCTATATTCATTTTCTTTTAAAATAAAACATTAAGGTCATAATGCACCTTATCATCAATTTTAGCAATTTCCTCATCATCATCCAAATTAATCAAAATGAGAGGTTTTATTACAATAATAGTTGAATTTTCTTGTTTCATTTATTTTTTTGGTTCCATTTCTTATTTTTGTGAAAGTTGTATTTCTTCTTGAGTTGTTTCCATAGGTGTTGGGTTATCATGCACTATTTTATTCTTTTCTTCCAATTGGCAAGCAATAGCATGATGTCTATGCCTACACTCTTTATCATTTTGGTTTCTTCTTGCATTATTTTTATTTTTTGATGGGGTAGGAGCGGGTTTTTCAACCACTGGTTTCTTTTCTTCCCTTAAGGGAGGAATTGAAGGAACCATTGGGGGTTGGGAAACCACTGTCTCTTTAGGCTTATACACTTATTTGATCTTTGGAGGCACAAAAGGATTCATTCTACTGTCTCTTGGTATTTTATAGGAGATGGGTGGAGGGATTTCTACCTTGATTACTTGGAATGGTCTTGGCTTGAGGCATATGTTTGTCCATAACGGGTGGGAAAGGAGGAACAACCATGCACCTATCATTCTCAGGAATATTTCTAAGAGATAACTCTGCCATGCACTTTTCCTTGAACTTTGGTATGACTTGAAAAATAAATATTCATGAGGATTTATAGGTTCCATAGGTTGAGGCCAAAAAAAAATCCAATGAGAAATTCCCACGGGAAGATAAAGGATTAAACCCACTATGATGTATTGTGAATATCTCATTTTTTTATGGGAAATTTATGCACTTGTGAATAATCAACGAGATGAAATTCATGGAGCGTAGCCATGGGAATCCTAGCTTCACATGGAATTGGTCCAATGATGGGATGATAGAGAATGAGACATCTAATTTCTTTCGTCCAATGTTTAGAGGAAGAGTGATCAAACCTATCATAGGGAAAGCAAAACCATTATGAGTTTTTATCCATGCTTTTGATTGTTCATAAGAATATTGATAAAGCTCTTGCACAAATAAGAATTCCTTAGTGATCACATTTTCTACACACGTGGGATTAATGAGTATTCCTTGTACAAGTTTTTCATTGATGCAACTGACAATGTAGAGAGGACCACCAGGTTTCATCATTCATGTCATCACTCATATTATTAGTGTTATAATCATTCATCTCATCATTATTAACATCACAAGCTTGCAGAAAGTTGGATGAATGGTTGGGAATTGGGTTGGTAAAAATTTGCAACTTTTAATTGGGTGGGGTAACAAATTTATTCCATTGGTCATTAACACCACCCAAATAGATGTGATTAGAATCAATGAGGTATTGAACTTGATGTTTAAGACATATACATTGCTCTGTATCATGTCCATTTGTGTGATGATATTGATAAAAGGTTGTTTGGTTGAAGTTTGGAGGTAATGGTTTGGTTGTGTCCACATGTTAAACAAGAGGAAATCAGATTAAGTTCTTACTCAAAATTTTCAACATGATTGAATGGAGAGTGTTAGGTAGCTAGGTGAATTGCCTATCTTTTGGTCTAAATTGATATGGAGTTAGACTTATGGCAACAACTTGAGGTTCAATGTGGTTGGTTTTTTGAGGTGTAAGAAACTTGATGAATTTTTTGTTTTGCTTCTTGAATGGTTGATAGTTTTTTGGGGTACGAAGTCAGATTTCTTAGTATGAGCCAATGAATATGCTTCTTCATATTGACCAATTGAATTCTGATAGTCACAAAGAGCTATACACAAATGTATGAAAGATGAAAATTTTATTAATAAGATTCTATCCCTTATGTTAGTTTGTAAGTTGTCAATGAACGCTCTTTGAATATCCACATCAAGTAGAGTTAGATTGATTTGTGATGAAATCAACTGATAACGGCTTATGAAATATATGATCTTTTCACCTCTCTTTTGTTTGCATCTTATTAAATTAGGTAGGGAAACTTTAGGACCAATGTTCACTTGGAAATGATTGAGAAAAGCATCAAAAAGCTCATTAAATGAGTGAATTGAATTATTTGATAATGAACAAAACCATTCCAAAGCAATGTCTTTCAATGACCTAGGAAAGAGTTTAGCCAAGAGCTTATCCTAAAAAAAATCACTATACAAGGTTGTATATACCGATATATGATTGATAGGATCCCCTTTACCATTGTACTTGTCAAATCGGGGTATGTCTATGTTTTGTGGCACTTGTGCCTTCAATATCTCAAATGACAATGGGCTCCTTTTAATATATTATGATGGCTGTCCATTTTGGTTTTGGTTCAAAGTTGAGATTTTTTGTTGAAGTGAGGTTACGTTTTGCAAAAGTTGGTTGATGATGGAATCATTGGTTGACATGTTTTGGGAATGTGGTGAATATGGTGGAATTGTGTATGTGCTAGGCATGCTAGTATGTTGCAAATTTATGAGTGGGGATAAAACTTGAGGTGTGACATGTAAAGATACAAAACCATAAGGATTTCTAGTGGAAATACCTATTGTTGGAGTTATACCAATTCTTTTTTGTGTTGTTGAAGCAATAGTTGGATTTGTATATGTAGGAATAGAGGCTATAGTTGTAGGGAGGGAGACTTGAATTCCTCTTTGAATTTGAGTACATCCCAAAGCTTGAGCACACCTAGCCATTATAGGAACAATATCATCAACAATATGGGCTAGGCTACACAACCTCTAATCTATGATCATCATTAATCAATTTTATCATGATATCAATTATAGTAACCGCTATACCAAGAAAGTATTCAGTACTCAAAAAGTCTTAAAGTTTTTCTAAGTCCTTGCCTAGTTTTTTAAAAATTTCTTTAGGAACATGGGCAACCATAGTCTCAAAATCTGTAAAGATAGGTGTTTGTAATGTTGTAATTGGTATGGTAGCATCAGGAATAGAGTCTAAAATGGGTTGAGTATTGAAAAAACTTGTCATGAAAGATTTAGAAGACTCATGATCCACAACGGTTGTGAAACCAAAACGGGATGTCATAAGTCTAGAACTATGTCTCACTGAAGTATTGGCAATAGGACACTAGGTCATGAAACTCATACAAGTTCCAAAACACTTAAGTGTACCTGATGCAAGAGCATCCTTGGTTCTTGGAAATCTTGCATCAACCAAAAATATTTTCTTCCAGTTTTATGTTCTTGTTTTGTTCCTGTTCAGTTCATGTTGGTGGATTCATCATATTTTCTCACCAAACCTTGTGGATCTTGGATTACAATTTCTATGTGTTCATTTTCCTTATTCCTAGATTTGAGCGTGATTGGATCTTTTTCCGGAAAGTTATCACTTCCAAAATTTCATGGTAGTTTCTTGAACTGGCACCAGAATAGTTTTCAAACCTATCAGCTAGTTCGATCATTGTGGACCGTCCTCGTCACTTGTGGATCTTAACGGTACGATTTTAAATGTTCCTTGGAGTATCCCTGACCTTCAGTATGGGTCCAAACTTCATCTTACGCACCTGTTGAAGAGTAATTCAAATTTGAGGCCGACCTTTTCATGTGCACGTTACATTTTCTTCCCTTGGAGAATGTGATGATCTTTGGCTGACACAGATGTTTCTTGAGTTGCAGATATGCTATAAAGCTTGTAATCGATCATTTGAGTGGGGAATCAAGTAGAATTCGATCTACAAGAAGAATAGGGTTTTGATATGTAATATCTTCGCTCACATAGGAGCATGTTAGAATGTTGTATATTTTGTTTGGCCTATGAGCCGAATCTGTAAGCCCAGATGCTACCGGATTAATGTAGCTGAGATTTTTGTTAATAAGATAATTTGCATCAACATTTTCCTCCATATTTTGTGTTTCTTTCATTGTGTTACTCTTTCTACATGGTCCAGATTGTTCTCTTTGAGGACCCTCCTACCGTGGCTGCACAAGATTGGTATTAGAGTGAGATTCATTCCTTACGAAATCATCAGAGTTTGAAAAGTCTTGTTGAAGATTTGTTGTGGGGTGGTAGATTGAGGATCCGACCTACAACTACAGAGGACTTGTGTAAAGATGGAGGGAAGGAGAAATGGTAGAAATGGAGCGCATGGAAATGCAGACCAAGCTGTGATGGAGATGTTAAGAGGAATTACTGCTAGATTGGATGCAGTTGAAATGGCCCAGAGAAGCGGTTGACCAATTGATGATGTGAGTGATGAAGAAGTAGAAGTGCAGGAAGAAATAGGAAGAGATGAACAACCTAGCCTAGATCAGGGAGAAGAAAGGTTCATAAGAGCCCTAACTAAAGTGAATACCAGATCACATTTCAATCCACCAGATTATAATGGTAAGTTGGATTCAAATGTATTGTTAGATTGGATTATAGAAATGGAAAAGTATTTTGAATTCGAAGGTACCTCTGAAGATAAGAAGGTGAAGTTTGCTTGTACAAAGTTGAGAGGACATGCATCCCTTTGGTGGGAACATTTGCAGATAGATAGGCAGAGAAGAGGAAAAGAAAAGATAAAGTCATGGAATCAGATGGTTAATAAGTTGAAGTCAAGCCTCCAGACTATCAAATTAGTTTGTTCAAGAAGTTGCAGAACCTGAAGTAGAAGGAATCTAGAGTAACAGAGTATACTGAGGAATTCTATAAGTTGAATATCAGATCTGTACATTTAGAGGATGAGATTGAGAAAGTAGCTAGATATGTGAATGGTTTAAGGTCATCCATATAGGATGAAATCAGTTTGATCAAGGTGCAGAGTGTGGAAGAGGCATATCAATGTGCCCTAAAAGTAGAGGAGAAGTTGAATAAAAGACATGAGCAGAGACAGAGAAGAAGAGGTGGAAGATTTTAGAGAGGAAGAACTTTTACTGGAGGAGGAAGAGGCTCTTTTGCAGATTAGAATAAGGATCAAGAGATTAGTAAGAATGAAAATTCATACTAGAGAGGTGATGGAAACTCTTATAGAAGAGGAGGTTATGGCGGTTATCAAAATGAAGGTTATAGAAAGGATGATAAGGAGAAAATAGTGTTTAGGTGAACTTGCTTTAAGTGTGGTGGAGGACATAGAAAATTTGTATGTAATCAGGGAGAGACAAGCAAAAAGATAGAGAACAATCAGAGAACAACCTTTGTTGAGGAGGATCATGTTGGATCATCTAATAAAATCAAAGATGGAGAAGTGTTGGTGAATAGAAGAGTATTATGTCAAAGTGAGTTGGAGAAAGAACCATTGTAGAGAAATAATTTGTTTTAGACTAGATGGAAGGTGAATGGTAAATGTTGCAAAGTGATTGTTGATAGTGGAAGTTCTAAGAACTTGGTTTCTGAAGAGATGGTGACTAAACTGAATTTGGAAAGATTGAAACACCCGAAGCCCTATCAGATTTCTTGGATTCAGGATGAGCATAAGATACTAGTAAGTGAACAATTTTTGGTGAAATTAAAGATAGGAAATTACCATGATGAAGTTTTGTGTGATATCATGCCTATGGATATATGCCATGTTTTTTTGGGAAGACCTTGGAAGTATGATAGATAAGCCATTCATGATGGGAAGAACATATACACCATAGTTGCTAATGGGATGAAGCATCTTTTGTTTCCATTGGAAGATGTCCCTACAGTTAAAGTTTGTATGAATGCTAGGGTTTGTATGGTTGATGGAAGGAGATCCCTTGATTGATTGAGACATGAGAATGTGTGCTATGCCTTGGTGCCTAAGAAGGCTGAAGATATGAAGCAAGTAGAAGAACACCCGGAAGAGATAAAAGAGATACTAACAGAATATGAGGAGATAATTTCCGATAATGTACCTGATGGATTACCACCTGTAAGGAGTATTAGTCATTGTATGGATCTGATTCTTGGAGCTAGTTTTCCTAACAAAGTAGCACACCGGATGACATTGACAGAGAATGAAGAGTTGAATAGACAAGTGCAAGAAATGCTGAAGAAGGGTTTGATCAGAGAAAGCTTAAGTCTATGTGCAATACCTACTGTGCTAGCATCTAAGAAGGATGGAGAATGGATAATGTGTATAGATTCTAGAGCCATAAACAAGATCATGGTGAAGTATAGGTTTCCTTTGCCCCGGATGGATGACATTATGGATTGTTTGAGTGGAGATAAATACTTTACAAAGATAGATTTGAAGAGTGGATATCATCAGTTCAGGATCAAAGAAGGAGGTGAGTGGAAAACAACATTCAAGACAAATGAAGGATTGTATGAGTGGTTGGTGATGCCTTTTGGATTGAAAAATGCACTGAGTACTTTCATGAGGTTGATGAATGAGGTATTGAAGAAATTCTTGGGTAAGTTTGTGATTGTATATTTGGATGACATCTTAATTTTCAGTAAGAGTAGAGAAGAACATTTGTTTCATATAAGACAAGTTTTGCAGAGGTTGAGAGAAGAGAAGTTGCTAATAAACATTAAGAAGTATAGTTTCATGAAAGAGGAGTTGGTATATTTGGGATTTGTGATCTTTGTGGATGGATTGAAGATGGATCCTAAGAATGTGAGAGAAATTATTGAGTGGCCTACACTAGATAGCATCAGGGAGGTAAGATCATATCATGGATTGGCTAGTTTCTACAAGAAGTTCATTAGAATTTTCAGTTCTATCTGTAGCCCTATGAAAAAAATGATGAGAGGAGATATAAAGGATTTTAGATGGACATATGGAGTAGATCGAAGTTTTGAATTGTTGAAACAAAAGGTGACTGAGCAATCTATGTTGGCTTTACCAGATTTTGATAAGGTATTTCAAGTAGACTGTGATGCAAGTGGAAATGCAGTTGGAGCAGTACTAAGTCAAGAGGGAAGACCTATAGATTATTTTAGTGAGAAGTTGAATGATGCTAGGAGAAGATATTTAGTGTATGATCAGGAGTTTTATGCTATAGTTCAAGCCTTGAAGAAGTGGAGACATTATTTGTTGCCTAAGGAGTCTGTGTTGTATATGGATCATCAAGCATTGTAATATTTGAACAGTCAGGATAAGTTGAATCAGAGACACATGAGATGGGTAGAGTTCTTATAGAGTTATACTTTTGTTTTGAAGCATAGGAGTGTAAAGTAAAATAGAGTTGCTGATGCTTTGAGTAGGAGAAGGAATTTACTGACAGAGATGAGAGTGGAGGTATTAGGCTTTGATGAATTGAAGAGCTTGTATGAAGAAGATCCAGATTTTGCAGAACCTTGGAGAGCTTGTAAAGAACCTATTTCGGAGGATAGAAGTTAGTGGTTGGATTATTTCATCTAGGAGGATATGTTGTTCAGAAGAAATCAGTTGTGTATACCCCAAAGTTCAATGAGGGATAACTTAGTGAAGGAGAAGCACAGTGGAGGAATGTCAGGACACTTTGGAGTTGATAAGATAGTGGCATTGGTGAGTGAGAATTACTTTTGGCCATAGATTCATAAGGATGTTAGGAAATTTGTGCAGAGTTGCAGAGTTTTTCAAGTTGCAAAAGGAGGTAGTCAGAATGTTGGATTGTATAAGCATTTGATAGTTCCAGAGAGACCTTTGGAGGATATCAGTATGGATTTCATACTTGGTTTATCGAAGACACAAAGAGGTAATGATTATGTATTTGTGGTGGTAGATAGATTTTCTAAGATGGCACATTTCATACCTTGTAAGAAGGAAATAGATGCAGTATATGTAGTAGACTTTTTTTTTAGAGAAATGGTTAGATTGCATGGATTACCTAGAAGTATTGTTTCAGACAGAGATGTGAAGTTTGTTGGTTACTTTTGGAGGACAATTTGGAAGAAGCTGAAGACAAAATTGAAGTTCAGTTCTAAATTTCACCCATAGACTAATGGATAGATAGAGGTAGTGAATAGGATTTTAGGGAATTTGCTGAGATGTTTGGTTGGAGAGAACATTGGAAGTTGGGATTTAATCCTCGCACAAGTAGAGTTTGCTTACAATAATTTAGTGAATAGGAGTACAAGAAAGAAACCATTTGAGATTGTTACTGGAGTTCATCCTAGAGGTATATCAGAGTTAAGAGACATTAGTATGGAAGATAAGAGAAGTGTCGAAGCAAAAAATTTGCAGAACACATGAAGAAAGTGCACATTCAAGTAAAACAATAGTTGGAAGATATGAACAAGAAATATAAGGAGAAAGTAGATGAGAAGAGAAGACATAAGGAGTTCGAAGTTGGAGATGAGGTGATAGTATATTTGAGAAAGGAGAGATTTCCAGTTGGAACATATAGTAAGCTGAAGATGAGAAAGTTTGGACCTTGTAATATTTTGAAGAAATTTGATTCAGGAAATGCATATGAAGTGGAGTTACCAGATGGCATGGGTATATCACCTATATTCAACATTACAGATCTATATTAGTTTCATGAATCAGAGTTCTGTACAGACAGTGAAACCAAATTGGAGAATCAGTGTCCTAAACAACAATCAGATGAGATTGAAGAGATTGAAGAGATTTTGGAGGTCAGAGATGGGAGGAAGACTCGTGGAAGACAATACAAAGAATATCTTGTGAAGTGGAAAGGTAGACTAGTTGAGGATTCATCGTGGATTTCTTAGGCTGAGGTAGATAGTCTTGGTTTTCCTTTACCCCCTGCAAAGTGAGAGACTCACTTTTCATTAACCTTAGATGTCTAATGCAAGAGCATCCTTGGTTCTTGGAAATCTTGCATCAACCAAAAATATTTTCTTCTAGTTTTATGTTCTTGTTTTGTTCTTGTTCAGTTCATTTTGGTGGATTCATCATCTTTTCTCACCAGACCTTGTGGATCTTGGATTACATTGTCTATGTGTTCATTTTCATTATTCCTAGATTTGATCATGATTGGATCTTTTTCCGAAAAGTTATCGCTTCCAAAATTTCGTGGCAATTTCCTGAACTGGCATTGGAATAGTTTTCAAACCTATTGGCGAGTTCGATCATTATGGACCGTCCCTGTCACTTGCAGATCTTAATGGTGCAATTTTAAATGTTCCTTGGAGTATCCCTGACCTTCAATATGGGTCCACACTTCATCTTATTTACTTTTTGAAGAGTAATTCAAATTTGAGGTCAACCTTTTCATGCGCACGCTACATTTTCTTCCCTTGGAGAATGTGATGATCTTTGGCCGACGTAGATGTTTCTTGAGTTGCAGATATACTATAAAGCTTGTAATCGATCATTTGAGTGGGGAATCAAGTAGAATTCGATCCAGAAGAAGAATAGGGTTTTGATATGTAATATCTTCACTCACATAGGAGCATGTTAGAATGTTGTATATTTTGTCTGCCCTGTGAGCCAAATCTGTAAGCCCAGATGCTTCCGAATGAATGTAACTGAGATTTATGTTAATAAAATAATTTGCATCTACATTTGCCTCCATATTCCATGTTGCTTTTGTTGTGTTACTCTTGTTGTATGGTCCAGATTGTTATCTTTGAGGACCCTCCTACTGTGGCTGCACAAGTGCCCAAGATGAACACTAAAATGATAAAAAAAACAACAAAATGGTTAGAAATAGAAATTAGACGACAAAAGCAAGCAAAAAACACAACAGTAGAGGTCTAGAATTTTTTTGTTTGGCTAGGAATAGCAGGATAGGGACACTTAAGGGTATCTGAGTCATGGTCAAGGGTTCTGTAAACTCAAAATTTGACTATGTATTACACTACTTAAGGATTTTGATTCTACTTGCAAACAATTATAACAGTAAGTAATTTCCCGAAATATTCTCAATTTGTTACAATTTGATGCAAGATTCAAGTATACAAGAATATTGAATATTTTTGAACAAGTTATGAATACTGATTTTAGATCTAAAATGCAATAATTGACTGATTCTAAGATGCAAACACCTAGAAATGATGATTTTGATACAATTTTGAAACACAAAAAATGCACTTTCTTTTACTTTTATGAACTATATGCAATATGCCTAAAAATATGCAATTACTGATTCAAAGACAAAGACCTACAAGTACCAAGAGACTGAGCAAAAAAAGACAAATAATCGTGAAAATTTTTGCTAATACACTTGCACAAGGACAAGATCACCTAGGGGCATTTGAGTCTTTGGTAGGAGGTTTGAAAACTAAAAAATTGGATGTTTAAGTTTTCTATTTCTATTTGCAAAGTAGTTTCATAGTTACTATTTTTCTAGAATTTCTTAATGTAAGAGAAATAAAAGTGTGTGATAATGTTTGAATAATTCACAATTTTGAAATAAATGTAATGTAGGAAAATAAGATTCATAAAGTTTAATATGAAAACCTAGGGTTAATGTATTCCTTTTCCCAAATTACATTAGAAGGGGAGATCAACAAGATGAATAGATTGACTATTGGCCATGAAGCTGAGTCAATCAAACCTGGATCTCCCTTTCGTAGGGTATTGAAAGTGGATTGAAAATGCTTTGAAATGATTAACCTAATTGAACTATATGACCTAATATGATAAATTCAATATTATGAAAGCACACAGAATGAAACAATAAACTGTAGGAAGATCTGAGAAGTACTGAAGATTGTGCACCTATCATAAAAAAGTTGGATCTAACATGTAGATGACGACACAAATTCCTAGGGATAGGGGGCCCTAAAACTAATTTGGGGGTCCTCTGATGCTAGATCTGATCTTTTGATTCTTAGTTGTAGAGTTGTCAAAATATTGTTAGGTAATTTTGTAGTTGAGTTTTTGTGGCTTGACAACTTTTAGGGATTTGAATGCAACAATTGGCAATTTTCATTCAACTCTTCTTCAATCCTCTTCAAAATTGAGACCCACACATTCACAAAGAGAAGAGATGTTGGACCATTTAGGGGCTTGCCTTAGTCAAACTCTGTGTAAGTGTTTCCACTTCCATAATGGCAATGTCAATGATAGGAATAAAAATTGAGAAGGAAGGAATTATGAAACCACAAAATGTTGCAACTAACCACCCTTCAATTGATTCCTTGAAGGAATGAAGTCATGCACACCACCTCAAGGATTTGGATCTTTCTTTCTTGAATGCTTGAATGATTTGGATACCTACAACAAGGGTTAGCCTTCACAAAACATGAACATGAAGACACTTAAACTTTGACATGATGTTGGATCTTGAATTTCTTGTATAATGTTATGAAATTTTGCTCTTGACTTGAGATTAACAATAGTATTTTCTCATGAATGCTTGTTCTAGTTGTTTGATTTCAAAATTATAAAATAACTAGGTATTTATATGTAATTGTGCTAATTTCCCAAAAATTAGATTTCAAAAGCTGACACTTAAAATTTGAATTCTGAATGTTAAAATGCCACCAACAACATATTAAAAATGAGTCCCCGACAAGATAGGGGGACCCATATTCCCATGGGAATATGTGTCTTGGATCTATCTACTATTACATTTAGTGTGGGGATCAAAACATTAATTATTTTTATTTATTCAATGCTTGCAATCCTTCAGAAAGTGGTAAAAATAGGCTTTGGAATGCATAATTTAGGGGGAGAAAACTTAGAGTGAAATTGTTAAGGGTGACAATTTTTGACGCTACATTTAGCCCCCACTTTAGTGAGAGTATGAACTTGTGCTCAAACTTACACCAAAGTAGAGAAATATATTTTGAGGGGTTTAGATGTACAAATGTTGAAGAGATAGGATGACTAAAGATCAAGGGATATGGCTAAGCTCATACGATCTAAGATCCCATAAAAAGAGGGTATGGACTAACAAGTTGTATTATGCTAGGACCCATACAAAAGGTGTTCATGACTCACACAATAGAAAAGTTTGATATTTTCTAGGTGAATCACAAATAGGAAGGCATACAGGCTAGTGAGGACCATTTTTTCACCGAGTTCCCCAAGGCAGGGTAGCAAAATGAGAAACATACTAGGTCTAGTGATGATATTTTTCACTAGGTGTGTACCCATAATCATACCAAAATTTATAGTCCCTAATAACCTTGATAAGGTGCTACAAAATGATCAAAATTCTATGCCAACACCATACTAAGTTCAACACCTATGAACAAATTGAAGCAAAGAAAATGGAAATGTTAATGTTAATGCACCACTAAGTCTAACATCTATGAACAAAGTGAAGCAAAGAAAATGTGACTTTGAAAGCGCACAGACTAAAACAGTAAACTATAGGCATATCTTAGAAGTACTGGAGATTGTGTACCTATCATAAAAGTTAGATTTGGCATGAATAGGACACAAACACCTAGGGGCATATGGGTCCTCTATAGGGGGTACTAAAATTGATTTGGTGGTCCTCTAGTGCTAGATCTGAGCTTCTGATTCCTGGTTGTAATATTTTTGGAATGTCATTAGGTAATTTTGTAGTTGATTTTTTGTGGTTTGATAAATTTTAGGGCTTTGAATGCAACTATTGAAAAATTTCCTTCAATCCTTCTTTAATCCTCTTCAAACCTAAGATCTACAAATTCACAAAGAGAATAGATGTTGGTCCATTTAGGTGCTTACCTTAGTCAAACCCAATGTAAGTGTTTCCACTTCCACACTAGCAATGCCAATGATAATTGAAAGAAAGTAATGATGAAACCACAAAATGCTATAACTCATCACCTTTCAATAACTTCCTTGAAGGATTGAAGCCATGCACATGACCTCAAGGATTTGTATCTCTCTTTCTTGAATTATTAAATTATTTGGAGACCTACAAAAAGGGTTAGCCTTCACAACACATGAACAGGGACAAACATAAACTTTGACATGATGTTGGATCTTGAATTGTTGCTATAATGCTCTGAAATTATGCTCTTGACTTGCTCTTGGAAATAGTATTTTCTCATGAATGCTTGTTCTAGTTGTTAGATTTCAAAATGATAAAATTACTAGGCATTTATATGCAATTGGGATAATTTCCCAAAAAATAGATTCTAAAAGCCGACACTTAAAATTTGAATTCTGAATGTTAAAATTCTACCAACAATATATTAAAAATTGGTACCTGACATGATAGGGGGAACCATACACCCATGGGCATATGGGTCCTAGCCCTATCTGCTAGGAAATTTAGTGTCAGGATCAAAACAATAATTATTTACATTTATTCAATGCATGCAATCCTTCAGAAAGTGGTAAAAATAGGCTTTGGAATGCATAATTTAGGAAATTAGGGACCCAATTAGGCTCATTAATTTAGGGGGAGCAAACATAGTGTGAAATTGTTAAGGGTGATGATTTCTAACACTACAGGTATGCAATTTCTAGATTTGAAGGAAAGTTCACAACTTTTAGATCAATTTGGTTGAATTTTGATTAGAATAACAAACCTTTGGCTCTTACTCAAGGTTGTTCTACAAAAAATTGGGACTTAAAAGGAATATATAAATTTAATAATATATTTGTAGAGGGTAGGCTTAAATATTGGGAAAGGATCCAAATACATTTTTAAATCCAAATAACCAGAGGAGAACTTACTCTGTATAATGTGAATTTCCCATCACTATTATGTTGAACACATAAACTTGATGAATTTCATCTAGTTTGATGGATAGTTTTTGATAAGATGATATCTTAATGGATTTATACCATTCTTGTTGATACAAGGTAAATTATCGACTTCCTTTATAAGAATTGGAACCTTGAGTAGTTTGAAGCTATGTGGACTTGTGTCTTATAAAATATTTGGTCTAGTCATGTTGAACCTAAAAGGAATTATTTTAGATGGATTTTATTGTTGAAAAATATTTATGGAATATTGAATTAGCCTATAATTGTATACCTACTAGAATGTGTTCCTTGTGCAATTAATTAGAAACTATTGAACATATTTTTTATAGTGAGTTTTATTTTAAGTTGTGGTCCTCCTTTCTTGGCAATAGTCTAGGATGGGATAATAAATATAGATTTACTTGGTTTAAAATTATATTTGGTTATTTTAAATAATTTTCTATTGAGCTTAACAAAATTTGGCTTATTTTTACTAATGAATTATGTTTTATCTAGAAAAGAGCTCATGTTTGGCCCCAAGGTAGGAGAAACTTAAATGAGGAAGAGCTGGATAAATAAAAATTATATGAAGGAGCATAACATCCCTAACCTTGAGAAGAAGAAGAAAAAAATATATTGTGAAAAATAAGTTTATTCAAGTGGTCAAAGATCTAGACCCTAAGGATGAGACTAAACCACCTATTAGTACTTTTAGGTGTAATTAGTATGAGCATAGTAGTAATAAGAGATTTTTCTTGGAATATTGTTGGGTCTATCTTGTTTGTGTTATGTGTTTTTGGATACTATACTTTATGGTACTATTGGTATTGTATTGATATTTTGGTTATGTTGACTATAGTGGGTTATAGCAGGATACTACATGTCCTATAATTTTCAGGTTGATAGAGAAATTGCTCCTTATATTATAAAATCTCATTTTTTAATGATTTCTAATAAAAATAAATTATCATATATAGTTTCATATACATTTCCTATGAAAAAGGGAATCACAATCAATGTGATGATATTTAACATAATTGTTGACACTATGTGTCACCCTTATTTTCCACTATTGGTAGCCATTCTGAGAAATATTTGTGGTTATTTGGGTTAGTTGTGTTTTTGTGTTATGGTCCCCCCTTGCTTGCCCCTTAGTTAGCTACCCAAGTTCAAATCCAAAAAATGACTATGTCAGAAACTTTTGATTTTTCCATCTTATAAAGGAGTCAAATGGGTACCCATATTCCAAAGTTTGAAGAAATTATGAGGAAAAATGACCAAGTTATGTATTGTAGGTTTTTTTGCCACAAGTGGATTTGCAAGGATTTTAGGTCAATATTGATCTTTTCTTAAAGCTTGTATTTTGTCATATTGGTAATTTTTTTGCAAATGGGAGATCAACTAATTTTCCTGCAACAAGAAGAAATTATAAAAATAGCGAAGTTTAAATTTTGTGGGAAAATGCAAGCCATCTTCCCACATGGTCTAGTTGTAGGTTAAAATCTTGCATGTGTATATTTGTGGGAATTGGATGGGAAAGTAGCTTTTCAAAATTTTCCATTTGAACTAGATAGATTTCAAAGTGTAGTTCACACTAGTTTTTTCATTAAGGTTCAAATTAGATGGTTCTTCCCATGGGAGATGTCAAATTCTAAAAATCAATTAAGGTTTTATGGGAAGATGGAGGCCATTTTCCTACATGGACCAAATGAAAGGTGAAGTCTCATAGTATAGTCTTCTCGAGGCTTTCAAGTGAACCAAACAAAATATGTAGATGCTGATTACTTTCCCACATCCTGATATTGACAAATTTCTTGCATTTGACTTGATTAAAAAAATAACTATGTGTTTATTTGCAGGAAGCTGAAGGCCAACTTCTCATAGTTGGATGAAACCATTTTTTTGCAAATGCTAATAGATTTCATGTTTTGCATTTGCGAGAATTGAGTGGCCAAGTGTTTTGTTGGTTTTCCCTTCAAAACTTGACGTCATTCAAGTGCACATATAGATCAAAATATCGCTTGGTAGATGGAGCCCAAAATTTTGCATAAACTTGTTGAGGCAAAAAATGACTAGTTATGGGTTTTGTGGGTGAATGAGGCCAAAATTCCAGATCTAGTTGCTAATGGATTTTCTGCCCAAGGTAGTTAAAAACCAATATTTCATTTTTACAAGAATTTCTCACCCAAGTGAATTTATGATAATTTCTTAGTGAACTAGACATTGTCCAAGGGTGCAACAAGGATAAATTTAAGAACCCCCCCTCGGTGAAGGTGTAAAATCCTGGAAAATCTTGTATACTTCTCGATAAAAAAATTAATTTTATTGGCAATTTTTTTGTTTTTTCAGGAAAAAAAATAATCATAATTGGAAAATCTTTTGTAATCGCTAGAAGTCTATGGAGAATCCTGGAAAATTGCAATTTTTTAAAACCAATATAATATTTTCATTGACGATTAAAACCTATTTTCAAACCAATAAAATATTTCCATTGGCAAATTAAACATGTTTTGAAACCAACAAGATATTTCTATTGGCAAATTGAAGCTGTGCTCAAACAAATAAAATATTTTTGCTGGCGATTCAAAAATGTTTTCAAACCAAAAAAAAAAATTCATTGGTGAATTAAACCTTTTTTCAAATGAAAAAAACCATTGGTGAATTAAACATAGTCTCAAACCAAAAGAAAAATTCATCGGTGAAATAATCTGGTATGCCAATAATAAATCATAGTGTGGGTGGCGAAAATATCAAATACTACATATTGTTCTATTATGGAAAAAAATTTCCACACATCCAAATTCCTTCATAAAGTGTCTCGAATGGGGAAAAGTGTCAACATATTTATTATGTCTGAAGCCAAATGTCAGCACAAATCAATATAACCCACAACCATTTGATGAATTTTTGATGGACGACTGTAGTTGTATTTCGGAAGTAAATCCCTGAAGCACTAGACTTGCAAATTCAAACCTCCAAAATAACACTAGAAGCATTAGATTTCCAAAAATCAATGGTTGAAATTTTATTACTGATTTTATTAATGATTCAAAAAATTTTCAAACCAAAAAAAATATTTTCATTGGCGAATTATTTTCATTAGTTCTCCACTAGCCTGTGAGATTAAAATAATAAAATTAAGAAGCTAGAGGGATATTGGGAAAGTGACACCTATTCACCCTCATGGCGGGCCCTACCACTATTCAAAGGCATTGATGGCTGAACATGATCAAATCAACGGTTAAGATGTGTTCTGACAAATAAATCTCAGCTGTTGCCCGCTAGCTCGCAAGGGACCCACTATCAGATCTAGGCTTATGGAGGGATAGTGAGCATAAGGAACGTGGCGTCATTGCCACCACCCATAAAACTATAAAGGGCATGGGAATATTTGGTGAAATATTTCTCAAAAATTATGAAAGGTTAAACAATGTGCTACTAAAAGGATGTATGAGCATGTGTAAAATTTTTCATCGAGATGTTCTAATCTTATCCATTTATTGCTAAAGGAGGATATATGTTATGGTCACTAACCTATTGGTTAAAGGGGAAGCAATTTGATGGTCGTCAGGTTGATCTAGGTCATTTCCTGCTAGCCCATGACTATTGATATAAAACATGCAAATCTCAGAGGGGAAGTGGGCTGCTGACACGTGGATTTTTTGCCAGCTTGTAAAGATTAGTGGGGGCCACAAAGCTAATGAAGGAGATGCACGAGAATGAATGTAATCTAAGTGACAACATATTCATTATGTTTGAAGCCAGATGTCAGCACAAATCAATATAACCCATGACTGTTCGATGAATTTTTGATGGACAACTATAGTTGCATTTCAAAAGAAAATGTTTGAAGCTCTAGACTTGCGAATTCAAACCTCTGGAATAACACTAGAACCATTAGATTTCCAAAAATCAATGGTTGACATTTTATTATTTTTTAAATGAATTAAAGTCATGACTTAATTTTTTTGAAATAATATTGTCACATCAAGTGGTGAATTAAATGTTAAGTGTTGAGTATTTGATGTCATTGTTTTTGTTCTAACTTCTATATATACTTCACCAACTTGATGTTATTCATATCATTTATAATATATTTGGATTTTATTTCTTTCTTCTCTATTCTTAATTTAACTGTGATATGGAGTCTTCATGGCGTGTCATGCTACACAAATGTTTTTGGGAGAAAAGAAGCGATGATGCATATGACAGACAAAGCTAGGTATGGTTTTTACAATTCCTTGTGTGCAGGTTGAGGATGCTATAAGAATAATTGTGGGTAGGGAGTGGCTTTAGAACAACCCTCGTGCTCTATATTTTGAGGTAGCTTCAAATTTCTTGTCCAATTGCATGGAATTTTTTCTCAATAAAGGTTTGGTGAAGACATTGGCAATATGTTATTTGCAACCTTTCATTTACTCTATTTCTTTATTGGAGTTGGCACTGGAGCATTAAAATTTTAAAAGTGGGTTAACACCTGTTGGTGGAATCTTTTGAAAAGTAGAATTGTGTGTAGACATCCAAATTTGGACACTTAATTTATCAAATTTATCACTTTTCATCTAAACATCCTCTTATCCGAAAGTTAATTAAGTAATATTATTATTTAATTAATATCTTTAATTTGCCAAATCCCTAAGGTATTTAATTAATAATTAAATACCTTACCCTCCTTAATCCTCTTTTCATCAAATGAACAAATAAATATTCCTCACATGTCATTTTTAATTAATCATAATCCATCTCCTAATCTCTTCATTAAGGGTGTACACATGCCTAATCCTTGATTAGGATGTGTCACATCCTCCAACTTTTGCAAGTTGGCTTCTAATCCTCATTAACCCCTAATCATCCTCTAATTACTGATTAGTTAAGCTTAATCAATACCTTGGTCAACTCTCCCTATCCCCCAAGGAATTTTTAATTCTTTTTTATCCATCTAAGGCTCCTCTTTTCCCCATATGAATTTTTAATTCACTTTTATTCCTCCTAGAATCCCCTTTTCCCATGCATCTTCTAGAATCTTTGACTTGTCACATCAAGTCACATGTGACAAAATTCCACCTTTTTGGAGACCCTCTCTTATCCACTAGATTCTCCCAAGCATGTGAATTTTTAATTCACATTTATTCCTCCAAGGAATCTTCTCATCTCCCAATGTACTTCCAAGGTACATGTCCTTCCTCCACATCATGTACTCTCTTTCCACATCACCTACACATCATCCTACCTTTACCCACTTCACATTCCACATGTCAAAATGTGAGGGCTTGTGAGTCCTTAACTCACCTTTGCCCTTCATCTTGACTTCGTTGGATAAATCCCAACCATTGAATTCTGTAGAGAATTCAAGTTTCTCTATAAATACCCTATCCTCTAAGGCATTTGGGGGAGACTTAGCCATTTTGCAACTAAATGCTACCATTTTGTGCACTCATCTAGCCATCAACATTCATCCATTTGAATCTACATTCAAGCATATAGTCAAGATTTTCATTTAGCCATAAGAGAGCCATCAAGGAGCATACAAATCAATCCAAATCAAGGGCCAACCAAGGAGTTTCAGCTGCGAAAAGAGAGGTATATCCATTTGTCATCATTTAACACTTTTCTCTTTGCACTTACAAATTTCTTAGGCTAATCTTGAGGTGTTTCTTTATGTTTCTCCATTGCATTTT
>VDFB02105585.1:0-17311 GCA_007258455.2 Sequoia sempervirens | reverse complement strand
GGCTTGTTGATCCTCTTGTCATCATCTTCTTTCTTCTTTCTTCTCTCCATGCTAACATCATACCATGACAATTAATCATATTCACCAATGCTTCCATCCTATATCCACAAATAATTAAGCATACATAAATCTCATAATCATGGCATATCACATCATCCGTCTCATCCATCTCACATGCATGACATCATCATTTAAGTTGTTTAGGATAATATAGATTTGTTATTCTAAGCATCTTAAAACCATCTATATACTGCATATCATATCATATCATATAAGAAACACTAATCATCTCACATGCATTACATTTTCGTCATTGCATAATATAGATCTGTTAGTTTAAACATCTCATAAACCATACATTTGCATAAAACATCCATTGCATAATCATATAGGCATCATCACATCATCCATCTCATTTGCATCATCATCATAACCATCCATATGTCCATCTTGAACCTCTTTGTCGCAAGATCGACCCTCAAATCGAATTTTTTGCTTGATCTCTCGAGGGGGCAGTGTACCAGTATGCTTCTTTCCACTAGGGCATCCAAAAAAATTAGAAATTTTTTGAATTTTGATCTTGGTAGTTTATTCTTTGAACCAACACAACAAGTACATTGCTTCAAAGAGGGGAAAAATGTAGACATGCAAAATTGACATCATGCATCTAATGTTCCTCATTTAATTAAATAAATCAATTTTATTTAATTATCTCCTAAAGTGCCTTTATTTAATTGAATAAATCCAAATATTTTATTAAATCTCTAATGTTCTTTGCCTTCTCATTTAATTTAAATAAATCCAAATATTTAAGTTGAATGTCACAATCAACTAACCTCCATTAAAATTAATCAAATCATGATTAATGCTAATCTAATCCCTAAATCCTATAGATTTTGCAACTTGCTCAATAAATCATTTCTTTTGATTTATTAAATTCCCCTAATTACTTTCAACATGGCATCAAAAGGGAATATTCCTCCAAGTTTGAAAATCCCTCCAGATGGATTTTTCCTTCCAACAAGGAATTCATTTTCTCTTACATGTCTCCCACTTGACATTTAAGACTCTTTCTTCTCCCTCCAACAAGCCAACTTTCAAATTTCAAATCCACCTAAAAGAATTTATCATGCACAATGACCAAAATGTGCACAACCTCCCTCCATTGGAATGCTGACAAGTGGCACAATGCCATTGGATTGTCTTTAGTCTCGCATCCTCCATGTTTTGCATTCTTCCATCCTTCATTCCTATAAATGGAGGACTTGTTTACTAATTTGAGGACACAACTTGATACACAATCTCAAGCATTTTCATCTTGATCACTCATCTTCAAGGCATTTCATCCATCATCCAAGAGCTTATCAAGGATTGGGAAAGGGCTACTTTCCACATCAAAGTAGCACCAATCCACTATGGGATAGGGTTTGATCATGTTTTTATGTGCTTTCATCTAGTTTTTATCTAGTTTGCATATTTTAACATGATTGAATATTTCATAGGAATGCTGGGTTTGCTTATTTTAAATTGACTAACTAAACTAATGGTGGTCATTGTTTGAAGTATGCAGATTTAGGGTTCACAACAGTTTTTTGTCTTGCATGTTGTAGGTACTTTGGATGTTGAGGAGAATCTCTTACATGTATCCTCACAACTTACGTGTTGAGAGGATTTATTTTGTTGCATAGAAGTTTATGACAAATGGCCTATATGTCAGAAATTTGTGATAGTTGCATAGATAGGTGAAGTTGGACGCCTTGCATGTTCTCTATCTCTTGTTTCATGCATGCAGTGATTGTGGAGATGACACATGGAATTCTTGGGTGCCCATGTTGCACATCTATAAATTTGTGATACCTTAGTTCCTTTTGAGGTGATAGGTTGTAGATTGAATTGACATGTTGTTATGTCATCTGAATTGCTCTAAAATTTTGTTGTAGTGTGAAGAATCCTGAGCATTTCTCTAAGATTGTATTGCAATTTTTATTGTTTCTAATAATACAAGTTGAGCCGTATATTTGGAGTGTGGGTTTTTTTATCGAAAGGGTTTTCCCATCTAATCATTGTGTTACAATTTGCATTGTTTATATGTTGTGTATATTTTGAATGTGCATTTGTTTGTACCTATGGTAGTTTAAGGTGTTAAAAATAATTTTTGTTAACTCTACCCTACTTAGATTAGTGTAAGAAGTTGCTTCCACTCACTTGTATTCATTTCAAGGACTAGGGTGCCTCACACCCATGTCCCTACATTTTAGTCTCTACTTTCAACCACAAGTTCCCCTTTGTTTGCTCATCTCAAATTTGTACTTGTTTCTACAATTTTTTGTTTTCATCCAAGTGAAACCATTCATATTTTTAGATTAGGGCTTACCTCAACTAGGTTAATTAATCACACTAATCAAATCTACTCTCTTTGAAATAAAGGAACATAACCCAAGCATATTGGATCTCCTTTGAGGTAGCTAGCCAATCCTAAAACCCTCGTTGGTTCGTGTTCCAATATTAAGAATTTAGGGAAAGCTACATCTAGGCTAATCTGTTGGTTAGATCTAGGATCAATTTTCCCACTTAACACATACCCTCTATATTTTCACTTTGTCGTAGGTCCATTATGACAAAGTAGTTCTTTATGAAATGAGTAGTGTAGAAGTGGCATGTTTCAACATGAAAGATGGCAAATGAATTGTTCCTATCATGATTCCAACATCATAGATCTCCACAACATGGTCTTGAATCTTAGTCTATCCATTTATTATGTCATCTAAATAAACAACTATATAATTGACCCAAGGTAATTGCATCAAAATGCCTGAATTTAAATCTAATTGAAAACAAAAACACCAAATGAAACATTAATCTAAAGAAAACTAACTAAAATTAAGCAAACCAGTATTCTTCAGAGTCGTCCCATTTTCTCTATCTACAGTGATTCTTTTGAAGCTATTGCTCTCAGATTATGTAAGCTAGGCTTCCTTCAAATGGAAACTTGTAGAACGAGTATGCAAATGAGAATGCTTTATTATTCTATATGCTGATGAGGATGAGATTGATGATACGGATATGGACAGGGGCTGTGATTATGCACAGGGGCTGTGAATAAGAGATATCATGATTCTATTGCTGTTGCTATGATTCTAATACTATCTATGCTATGAAAGTACTCTATGAATGCTATGGATGCTATGAGATTTGCCTATAGTTTACTTGCTTAAACTTCTATATGATTTGGGGCTCCCGACAGCTGTATTTATAGATTTTTGCAGGCACAATCCCGGCTGGCAAGAATCTACGGCTGTGAGATTGTTTGGTAAGTTTGAATGGTGAGAGATGGAGAGGTTGAGAAGAAAATGGGGGAGGCTGAGAGGTTGGAGAGAAGGATGGATTCCTGTCTTCAACCCACGGGAACAAACCTGCACAGAAACAGAGAAATTTAATTTTCTGTTTCAACCGTTTACTTCCCGGGAGTTGAAGATAAATCCCAAATTAAATAAAATTAAAATAAACTTACTAATTTTATTGCATTTGGATTTTTGATTTTGAAACTATAGAAGATTTAATTAAATATTTTGTAATATTTAATTATGATGCGACTTTAGAAGAATTTGAAATATTTAAAAGATTTAATTAAATATTTTTGGAAATATTTAATTATGAATAGATTTTTGAATCGAATTAGAGGAATTTTGAAATGATTTAAAGAATGAATATCTAAATTGGATTAGAGGAAATAATTAAATATTTTGGGATATTTAATTGTAAATGATATTTAGAAGAAGAATAATATTTTAATCTTTATTTGAATAAGATATTCAAACAAAGATTATTGATAATTAATATAAATAAATCGTAATGTTTATTTAATTAATTAAAAAATGAATATGAAAAGATGATTAAATAAACTTATTTATTTAATCGAAATGAAAGAACGAAGAAATATAAATAAATTATTTATATTTATTTATACTCAGATAGAATTAAAGATTTTAATTAAATACCATTCATCCACCACATGTCCACTATCGTCCAACTGCTCTTCACCAAGGTCCCTCTAGATGCTGACTGCCGTTACTGATATGTATATGCCCCCGTGAACGATGAATCGATAAGATTTTGAATTTTTGTGAATTTTTTGATTTTTATGAATTTTTATGAAATTTTCAATTTTTATGATTTTGAAGATGTCGATTCATCGTTCGAAACTAATGATTTGAAGAAATTGACCCGAAGAGACATGAAATGAAAAATTGATGAAGAAATTGCCCCTGCTATGTGAAAATATGATAAAAATGCCCCAATTTTACCATTATATAGGTTAAAAATGTCATTTTCCATGTCATTTTCAATTTTAACCTAGTAAAATTTGCAAATATTGAGCTCTGAGTTGATAATCATGGCACTTCCCACTAATTCCCAGACCGCTTCGAAAGGTGATCCGACGCCATCACAAGACTACTTTGACCTGCAGATAGTCCCAGAACCCCGCCTCGAATTTCATGACGCCTTTACCGTTTAAATTCAAAAAATTGAGTTTTAACGCTCTAACGTTTTTCGTAGCACATACAATAATTTTCGTAGCGCATTTAATATTGTAGCGCCGTTAAGGTGTATCGTAGCGCACTTAACATGTTTCATAGCGCAATTGATATCGTAGCACCTGTGATAGATTTCGTAGCGCATATGATCATTTTCAGAGCAGCCATGGCGATTCCTAGCTGACTTGAGGATTTATTGCAGCCATTGCCGACAAATTTTGTACGCTAGGTAGAATATTTCATAAATGCATGATATGATAGATTTTGTAGCGCTATTAATATGTTTTGTAGCGCAATTGATTCTATAGCGCTCATGATGAATTGTATAGCGCATTTAATCAATTTTGTAGCGCCTTTGATTTTATGTTGTTCCAAATGATAAATTTGTTTCCCAAGTTGTTGGAGAACAAATAGTAGCTGATAAATTTTCTTTTAAAGTTGTTAAAAAACAAATAGGACGGATAAGTTTTCTCCTAAAGTTGTTAGAAAGAAACTTGATGTTGATTATTTGCGTTCCATGATGATGAAAAACAAATAGTTGGATTGATTCGTTTGCTTCTAAGGTTGTTAAAAACAAACATGATTTTAAATATTATTCGCATTTCATAATGATAATGAAAAACAAATAGTTTGATATTCAATTTTGGATTGATACGTTAGAATTATTTGATATTGATGTTGTTTTGATGATGTATATGAACAGGAGAGACTAGGTGTCCTGCAATTACGAGAGACTTTCCCGAGCACATGGTCATTGATTCCGCATTTGTTACAGTCAGATAGAGATGTGATTGATGCTTGCGGCTTGACTTCATTACTTGATATGCCCGAGGTTCGCCTCAACAGGGCCCTATTGACAGCACTTGCAGAGCGGTGGCATAGCGACACCAACACTTTTCATTTACCAACAGGCGAGATTACAGTGACCCCCGAGGACGTATATCGCATCTTACGGATCCCAGTGATGGGAGAGATAGTTGTTTTTGACAGACGAGAGGTTGGAGGTACTCTTTCCTTGAGACAGATATTCAGAAATGATTAGATTGCCGGATACTTCATCCCATGGGGTGAGATTACAGATACCTATCCACCGCTACCAGCTGTACTTGCAGGATTCATTGGAGGTGTGTTGTGCCCCGACCATAGGTCGAAGGGGTTTGCGATCGGATGGGGTTGTGTTTTGGAGAGTATGGTGATGCAGGGGACACGGTATGCATGGGGTACATGTATGCTAGCCCACCTATATGACGAGCTACATCATATCGTATATGGTAGAGGCCGTAGTTTTGCTGTTGGGTGCTCATTACTACAGATATGGGCATGGGAGCATTTTGCAGTTTTACGTCCATTGACCCGAGGACATTGACCAGCTGGTCGAGCATATAGATGGAGATATGCACATATCATTGCTCAGCCTAGACTGGGCAAACTAGTGTATTGGCATCGACTTTTAGATAGTTTGGATACAGTATGCTAGAGGCCATATTTGGATTGTGAGCCATGGCCAGAGGATGCGAGGGAGATGCCTTTTGTATGCACTTCCAGATTTTTGATTGGACGGACTACATGGATCCTGGAGAGATTTCTTGCTGGGCGAGTATTGCGACAGTTTGGTCAGATTCAGGGTATGCCCGTTGGTTCAGCTATTTATGCGCGGCGACAGCTAGAGCTTGCAGTGTGGGGCCCACAGATCTCTTATGATGCAGCGGTGGCAGAGTTCACCAGTTTAGGAGCACAGATGTGGGATTACCGGGTGGATGTTCTTGATGCAGGGGCGACACCAGAGTATGTACAGTATGTTTTAGAGCATCCACCACCACGTATGTTTGATCCTGATGAGGCTGTTGCGCCTATTATTGCTCAGAGACGTCGACAGAGGGACTCGGAGTCAGGAGATGATGACTCAGAGGATAGTGATGATGAGGAGAGTAGTGGAGATGATGACTCAGATGGAGATGATGGTGGTGATGATAGGGGTGGAGATAGAGGTGGCAGGAGAGGCAGTAGGAGAGTTGGAAGAGGAGGTAGAGGAGGCAGAGGTGGACCACAGATGAGGCACACTGACCCATCCCCTTCCGTAGATCCGACAGTAGTAGGTCAGATATCATCTCTGCAGAGTACTGTACAGAGCTTGCAGGCTCAGCTATCACAGGCACAGGCCTTGATTTCACAGTTGTAGGGTCAGGTGACTTCGATTACTGCTGAGAGAGACGCAACTAGACAGTGGGGTGAGCAGGCCATTGCCTTAGCAGATAGCCTACAGAGAGTAGCAGGTAGCACTTTGCCAGGTGACATGATGAGGGAGGTTACCAGAGCCACACGAGAGGCAGAGTTCTATCGGACTAGATATCATGATTCAGTTCCACCTGAGCAGAGAGAGAGCTACACTCAGTCACGGTCTACTCATGGTCGCTCTCGTACTACTAGCAAGGGTGTGACACAGCCATTACCTCCTAGAGGGCCACCAGGGACAGGCAGAGCAGGTCCATCAGGGGCAGGTGATATAGGTCCATCAGGGGCAGGTTGTACAGGTCCTAGGCTAGCTCCATCAGAGGATAGCTCTGCCTAGTGCATTGTATATGATTCTTTTAGGATATTCTGTTGAGACATTTTGTATTCACCGTGAGATGATCACATTTTTTATGATATTATATCTCTTGTAGTTGACATCCTTGTACATTTTGACATTCATTTTTGAGATATATGAAATGCAGCGAGGATTTTACATGATATATGATGTGTATCCATATGATGTGTACTATATGATGTGTACTATATGATGGTTTCATGATTTATGATATTTATATACATGATTGTATGAGATGAAATTTATTTGATGAATGAATGTATATGGTAACGATGTATGCAATGTATGCTTTTTATGATTTTCTAATGCAAAAATGTATGAAATGATGTTTTTATGAATGTCAAAATATACTCAGTCATGTATTTGAAAAGATATAAACATTTGATTCTTTGCCAGCTTTTTAGAAATCTATAAATGCAAAATGCAGATTCTAACATGAATGCAATCTATACTAACCATGCAGGACATTCATACAATATTGCCATTTGGAGAACTTATACATGCTTTTTGTATCATCATAGAGCTTTGAAATGTTGAAAGTTAATACAAGCATCAAAGGGTATGTTAGCACCAGTGATGTCCTGAGTATTGCTTTCATGATTTTTAATATAGCAAGTTAATACAAGCATCTAGGTATAATTGAACCGAGATGACCTGAGTATTGCTTGCATAAACAGACAAGAGTTAATCCTTTTCCCATGCAAATTCCAAAATTTCATCCATGATACATAGTAGAGCATGTCTCACGACCAATTTGCATAGTACTAATGATTTCCTCACAAACAGCAGACAAAGAAAAATCATACTCCTTCCTTGCTTTTCTAGTTCAGTACATCATCGAATTGCTCTAGAGATATGATAGAAAATCAAACAACCATTCCATTCTTGCTTAAAGTATTTTAAACATTTATTTAGATCAAGATCATCCAAGTTTTAGTTATCATTATTGATATTCTCACTTCGATAGTTGTTTGGATCATGTTGTTTCGATTTTCATTGGCATGAATATGTTTGTGATCGATTTGATACGACAATGTTTGTTTTGTTTTGTCAAACTGTTTTATGTCTGTTTTGGAATATTCTGAAAGCTCGTTGCCCCTCTCTTGTATGTTTCTGCGTTTTGCCCTCAGTGTAAACACAACCTAAAGATAAAAGATATGTACAATTTCATCAAGCCATGATGAAACCTAAAGATTCCCACTACATGATATGGATAATGAAAGATATATACAGATGATTGACATGGATGGATGATGCCGAAAGACATAAACTAATAAATGGAGGAACCCATTTTTATCACAAGTAGCGCTTGTTTGCCAAGTTTTCACCACTTATTTTTATTGCACTTTTTCAAGATTTTTCTAATTTTTTTTTTTTTTTAGGACTTTTTATGATTTTTTTGATTTTTTCAGGACTTTTTAGACATAGAACTTCTTGAGATGAATACTATTGATTGGCTCTTCAAACAGGTCCCCCTCTGATGTGGATAACTGATATGCTCCAGAACCATATGCTGCTACGATAACAAATGGACCAAGCCAATTAGGTTCAAATTTGCCTTTCTTTTCTCTATCTTGCTGATTACGTGGATTTTCCTTCAAAACTAAGTCACCCACTTGAAATGCCCGTGGTTTAACTCTATGGTTATAACTACGAGACATGACTTGTTGATAACCTTTCAAGGATCACCAGATGTTGGCGCTCTTTCATCTAACAGCCAAGCTCTAGAGACGAGAAACTCTGTAGTCTTTAATTTTACCAATCCCTTGCGAAACCTAAGCTAAGGTATTTCAACTTAATGGTAAATTGTCAGCTCCATAGGACTAAAGTATACAGGTGGGTTCTGCTAAAAGGAACACCTGTCTCTATATGCCTAAAGCTGGTTGAGTTGAACATGCCAATCATCTCAAAAGAGATTACACTGCCTCTAATATCTTCAAAATGGTTTTGTTAGAAGTCGCTGACCATACCCTCGTATAATAAGGTGTAGAGAACCTCGGTGGATATGAAATCTTCACAAAAGTTCATCAACATCTTGATTCTGCGTCTTCCATTATCCTAATCAATAGAATTAGGAATCTATATCTACAAATAGTTTGTACCCAGGATAAATGAAGATATTTGTTTACCGCTTCACCGCTAGTTAGAGGAACAACTTCAATCCATTTTGTAAAATACTCAGTAGCTGTAATGATAAATTTATGACCATTTGACGATGAAGGATGTATTTTACCAACAAGATCTAATCCCCACTGAGAAAAAGGCCATGTCAAAATGAAAGGTTGCAGTTCTTGTGCAGGTGCATGAATAAGATTCCCGTGTATCTGGCATTTAGAACACTTCTTGACAAAAGTAAAAGAATCTTGCTCCATGGTAGGCCAATAGTATCCCATTCTGACAAGTTTCTTCGCTAAGGTCAAACCACTCGAATGAGTTCCACAAATACCACCGTGAACCTCTTGTAAGGCTTTTTCAGATTCGTCACATTCAAGACATCTAAGGAGTGTACCATCAAGACCACGTCTATAAAGGATATTGGCAATTAAGGTATAACGGGATGATTGGCGTATGAAATTCTATTTTTGGTTGCGGGATAAATCTAAAGGCAAGATGTTATCTTTCAAATAGGTATAAGTTTTGCCATATAAAGGTGAATCTGAACCGGTTAAATGACATATAACTTGGTTTTCAGGATTATCATATGCAGGAGAAAACAATTGTTCCACCAAGAATTCATACTTGGTTTGATCTTCTGATATTTGTAATAAAGAAGCAATGGTAGCCATTGCATCTGCAGCTTTATTGTCAATTCTTGATATTTGTGAAAACTTGATTGACACAAAATATTTCTTATAATCATCCACCATATTTTTGTATGGTAGCAACTTATCATCTTTGGTTTGATAGTCATCATTAATTTGATTAATGATAAGTTGTGAATCACCATAAACTTCCAGCTCTGTAATTTTCCATTCCAAAGCTATCTTTAATCCTATGAGTAATGCCTCATATTCTACTATGTTATTTGTGCAAGGAAACATCAACCGATATGATCGTGAGATGGTATGTCCTTCAGGTGTAACAAAAAGAATCCCTGCCCCTGAGCCATATTGTGTATAAGATCCATCAAAGTACAATGCCCACGGTCTCTGAATTGTTGCTGTAAAGACATCTGCATCAGGAAATTCAATGTGCATTGGATTGTCTTCTTGTAAAGGAGCTTCAGCCAACTGATATGCAATGACCTGTCCTTTAATGGCTTTTTGATCTACATAGTGAATGTCAAACTCACTTAAGATCATTACCCATTTTGCAAGTCTTCCTGTTAAAGTAGCTCTACTTAATAGGTATTTCAATGGATCAATCTTTGTTATCAGCTTAACTGTATGAGCCAACATATAATGTCGCCACTTTTGAGAAGCAAACACTACTACAAGACAAGCTTTTTCAATGAAACTGTAGTTTAACTCATGTCTTGTTAAGGTTCTGCTGATATAATATATAGCCCTTTCTTTACCTGTAGAGTCTTCTTGTGCTAGCAATGCACCCAAAGATACTTCTATTGCTGAAATATAGAGTATAAGCGGCTCTCCTGGAATAGGCGGAATTAGAACTGGTGGATGTGTAAGATATTGCTTGATCTGATTGAATGCTGCTTCACATTTGTCATCCCATTTAAATGGAACATTTTTATGCAATAAATGTGTGAATGGCAAGCTTTTGTCTGCTAGTTGAGCTATAAACCTTCTGATGGACTGTAATCTTCCTTGCAAGGATCTTAATTGACTGATATTTCATGGTGGAGGCATGTCCATTATAGCTTGTACCTTTTCTGGATCAACTTCTATACCCTTTTCTGAAACAATGTACCCTAGGAGTTTTCCAGATGTAACACCGAAGACACATTTCTTTGGATTTAGTCGAACATTGAACTTCTCCATTCTGATAAAGATTTTTGACAAGATTTCCAGGTGTTCATCTCGTGTATGAGATTTGGCAGGTAAATCATCAACATAATCTTCCATGAATGTATGCATCATATCATGAAAAATAGTTGTCATTGCTCTTTGATAAGTAGCTCCAGCGTTCTTTAACCCAAATGGCATTACATTCCAGCAATAGGTACCCCAAGGACATGTGAACGCTGTTTTATCTTGATCTTCTAGTGCAATTTTTATCTGGTTGTATCCTGAAAATCCATCCATTAATGAATACATTGCATGGCCAGTAGTTAAGTCAACAATCATGTCTATGTTGGGCAAAGGAAAATCATCTTTAGGGCATGCTTTATTTAAATCCCTGAAATCTATACAAACCCTGATCCTTCCATCTGGCTTTGAAACAGGTACAGTGTTTGAAATCCATTCTGCATAGTCAATAGTTTGAATGAATCCAACATCCAAAAGCTTCTTTAATTCTTCTTTGACCAATAATGCAACATGTGGATGCATCTTTCTAAGTTTTTGCTTTACAGGCTTTATCCCAGGTTTGATAGATAAATGATGCATTATCAGATTAGGATCTAACCTTGGCATATCAGCATATGACCAAGCAAAGTTAATTTGATTATCCTTCAAGAATTGCATGAATTTATAGACTTCTTCAACTGTTAATGATGCTGCAATTTGCAAAACTTTTGGCTGCTCTGCTGTACTTATGTTGATTGATTTTGTTGGTTCGATCAAAATAGAAGATCTTTCATGATAATACTTGGGAAGAGTGTCAAGTTTCTCATCCTTCAGTGCCTCAGAAAGGTTTTCACTGTCAGATTCGCTCTTTAATTTTCTCTTGTTTTGATCTATCACTGCCATTTTTCGGTTTTCACCAATAGATCCATCTTTTATTTCATTTATTTTGCAGCTAAGAGACTTGACACTCTCCTTTTCAAACTCATGAGTATAAGATTCTTGAATGAAACAATTGTTTTCTTCATTTGAGGAACAAAGGAAAGTTATAACATCTTCATCATTACTAAATGTAGGAATATGGATAGGTGCGTCAATGTCCCAATCTATAAGTTCTGGATAAACTAAGGGCATAAGATCATTAGGTTGGGTAAGGTCTTGAATTGTCAAAGTCATGATATGGTTATCATCCTCATGGTAGACAAGGTCTATGATGGTATTTTCCTGTTGATTATCAATCTCATTAGAATCTGATTCTTCCTCACTTGAGTCATGATCACTTTGTAAAACATAATCGAGTGGAGGCCTTGAGCCTTCTCCTTGTATAAGAACAGGTGCATATTTGTGTATAGTATCAACTTGTTTATCCCTCCAAAATTCATCATTATAAATGGTGTCCCATTCATATTCATTAGAATCAGTATCTGAACTATTTTGCAATTGGTAAACTGATTCATGAGATTTATCTGACACGGATCCTCCTTCATGAATTAATGATGTCTGCTGTGAAGTAGGTTCTTCTTTATCTTTACCATATCCAAGTCCTGTTTTATCACTTGAATGCTTTGAAATAGGCTGAATTGGTTCCATAATTCCTTCTCTTCGTTTCCCTATAGGACCATTCCCTTCATAACCCATCTTTTGCATAATAGCGTACCCTTTACCATATTGTTCTTTAGGTAACTTAATGTGCAAGAGAGATTCATCTTCATCTTTGTATAGCCAATTTAGGATATCCCTATCTTCAGCTTCTTCTTCAGTGGTATTAGCTCTAATGAATTTTCCATCAAACTTTGTGATTGGCACAGAAGTTTGAGATGTAGAAGCGGTTGCAACCTTTTGATTTGATAAAGTTGGTAAACCATGTGATCTTGGAGAAGGTGGTAAAGTAGAAAGAGATAGTGAATATTCACCTACCCCTTTGTCTTTAAACTTCAGCTTAATATCAAGATTCTTTGTTAATTCTTGCAATTGAACTTGTAGATTGGAAGAAGAAACGACAAGAGCTTCTCTATTATGTGGCACAAAGACATCTTGAGTTACTCTAAGATTTGAACAAGTTTGGGTACTATTGTAATCAGCTTGTATAGTTATTTCTTGTCCATCATATGGAAACTTGATACATTGATGATATGTTGATGGTACTGCTTGCATATCATGGATCCACGGACGACCCAAAAGTATATTATAAGACAGATCTCGATCTAGAACCTGACAAAAGGTATTCTTCACAACAGGTCCCACTCTGATAGGTAGTAATATTAATCCTTTAGAAGCTCTTTCTTCATCATCATATGCCTTGATGGTTATCTTCCTTCGTGGATCAATTTCATTTTCTGAAATTCCTAAGGCATTTATTAATTTTAAGGTACAAATATTCAAACCGGCTCCTCCATCTATTAAGACACGTCTAATTCGATGTTTATGGATCATGACTTCAAGATAGAGCGAGGAATTATGTGGATGTGTCATAGAGGCATCATCTTTGTCGAAAATGAAAGACAAGTGGGGGAAGATAAATGTCCCACCATGGCTTGAAATTTGTTTGCATCTAGATCAGTATCAACAGTTGTGTTTACAAGAGCTTCTTCTAAAATATTCTTGTGTATGGGGGATATTTTGAGAAGTTCAAGAATGGATATTTGAGCTGATGTTTTTCTCAATTGATCAACCAGATTATACTGAGTTGGAGAAGAAATAGTTGTTTTAGATGAACTTCCTTTTAAAACAACCTTTGCTTGACCTCTTGTTGTTACATTAACCTGTTGATATTCTTGTTTTCCTTTGATTTTGATAACATTAATCCGATTATCATCTGTGTGAATGTGGCGGATTATATTGTCTTCAACATTATGTATGCTTTTGGCTTTGGTATCCGATGTTTCCCCCTTTTGGTAGTTTGGCAAAGGATCTTTGAATGCTTGATGATCATCATTGGTATGATGTCCCTCAATTGTAATAGTACCATTGTCAATTAAATCTTGTACTAGATTTTTCAAAGCTTGACAATTGTTTGTTCTATGACCTTTACATCGATGATAATTGCAATAATACGAGTCATTCCATGATGGTGGTTTAACTCATGGCTCATAATCTCTTTGTGGTGGTAAGGTGATAACCTTATTATCAAGAAGCTCCTTGAGAGCAGACTCAAGAGATTGACCCAAAGCAGTAAAAGTCCGTCGATTTGAAAAGAACGAAGGTCTAGACGGATTTGATGTTTGAGTATCACCAAGATTATTATTGAAATTACCATGATTTTGATTGGTATTTTGATTGGTCATGTTCTCTTGCTTGGAAATTTGTCCTTGTTGATTGTTGTTTCCTTGTTGAATTGTATTTCCTTGTGGATTGTTTCGTGGAGCACTTGATAGATTGAAGACAGATGGTCTTGTTCGTAAATTATTTGCATCTACTATACCATCATTAACAACATTTTTGTTTCTATTCCAAAACCTTGTTTTATCGTTGTTGTTTTGATTTGATGTACTTGGATTATCAAGTTTTATCACTCCCCTTTTAACCAAGGCCCCTTCAATGGTGATTTCATTTTCAATCAATTTTTCAAAGTTATGAGGACAATGAAGGTTAAGCCTATAGCTTAATTCTGGATCAAGACTATTGATAAAGATATCCATCTTTTCCTTTTCAGGAATAGGACGAGAATATCGTGCAAATAACCTTCTCCACCTTTGTAAAAATGTAGTAAAGGGTTCTCCTACTTTTTGTTTCAATTTACAAAGATCAAGCATTGTTATTTGGTGTTGAATGTTGTAGGAGTATTGTGAGATAAACTGATTTATCAACTCCTCAAAAGTTTTGATAGGTGGAGTGATTTTTGAAAGCCACTCCATGGATTGTACACCTAGACTTCGTGGAAATAATCGCATCAAGTAAGTATCGTCATAGGCGAATTCAAGACTCATGTTTCGAAAATCCCTAACATGGTCAATGGGATCAGTTTTTCCATTATACCTATCATACTTAGGAATTTCACAATGTTTTGGAAATGAGATCATTTGAAGACTCCTATCAAATGGATAAGGAGATATGTCTTCCAAAACATATTTCTTTGTTGTACCTCCTTGCATTTCCTTTATTTTCCCTTGTAATTCTTTTATCTATTGGTTAAGAGCACTAAAGTCATTAGGAGGAGTTTCAATATTTTGTTTAATCCCTTCTATGTCAAAGGTGTGAGGCAACTTAGCTCCTTGATTAGCTAATGAAAGAAAATATTTTTCTTTGTTACGTTCTAGAATTCTTTCCATAATAGTATGGAATTGGGGATCTTGTTCTGCTTCTTGAAGCTTTTCTTCTGTTAAATCATCAAGATTAAATGTTTCCTCTTCTTTTTCATTTCGGTCACCCATTTTACTAGTTGTGGTTTCTCCCTCGTCTTTTTCCATTTGTTTTTGAGATCTCGTGAAGACAGGCATAGATTTGTGTCCAAATTTTACTCACTTTTGATCAAAAGAGTGAAATAGTGCAATTTATGTGATATATATGAAAGTCAAGATAGAATGAAGATTCTATGACTTACACAAAATTTCTAATCTTATAGCTTGTGTTGTTCCCTAAGTGAAAGGATGAAAATCCTGTTAGCGGGAATATAAGCAAAAGATCAAGAAAAGGATGGTTTTGCACTTTATGAAATTTTGATCATGGCTTTGTAAAATGATGGATTTTATGATAGATGCCCAATGTATTCTAAGTTCTCTATTGCAAAATTTGATTTGGACGAGTAGAATATTCGATTGCGGGTTGGGGAATATAACTGAAACGGATGCGTTGACTATGGTTATGCCTTTGAGAAAGGGCTCTTCTTTGAAAATAAGCTTGTGAATACAAGGGCTCTATGGCATAATCATCTGAAAGACCTCTAACACAATCATGATACCTATGAAGAAAAGTTCTATATTTGAGTAAGACTTTTCGACTTTGATATAGGAATCGTTGCTTCTTCAATAATTTCTTGTGGTTGAGGGGTTTCTTTGGCTTCTTAATCCTTTTGGAAATGGATTTCTTTACAAATTTTGTGGATTTCCAATCTCGTAACATGAGATTGATCAATATGATAATGAGTGTTTTGGATGATCTTAATCTAAATTAATGTAGTGAAAACACATCAAACAAATTTAAAACAGTTGTTTTAAGTCCTATGCTAAACATCAAGTGTATAACCAAAATGTTGTTCAAAAATTGTTTTAACGGGTTTTACACATGACAAGCACTTCAAACAGACTCACTCTTAGTTCTCAAGTAGGTCATCATAGCAATCAACAACCCACATCTTAGAACTACATCGACTCACACAGCTGTGTCACCCCCAAAAGGGCGCGCGTATTTTTTTCTTTTCCAGGTGCGTACTCAGAGTGACGGAAGTGGATACCAGATCCCCTGGGCAAACAATCCTTGGCAGTTATATGGTGAGTATCTTGGGGGTATATTCTTCCCTCCCCTGCACTGTGATTGAAACAATGTTCAGAAACTAACTCGGTTAGTTACTACACTAGGTTCATAGTAAGGGTTTCTGTTCAGTGCGGCAAATGATAGACTCCCTCGAGAGACCTCCCTACCTTTAGAACAAAGGCTTTGGGGATGGTTATCAATGCACACTACCGTCAAAAGAGGGTTTCCCCAATTTTGCTTTAAATTTTAGAGTGGGGTGGAATAGCCTGGCTTTGGCTTGAACCCACTTGAGTCGTTCCTCTTGGTGAGTACTTTTTCCCACAAGAGCAGGCTCTCTACAAGGTTTTAACAAAGCTATAAAATGTATAAAAAGAAAAAGGTGAGTTTGGCATTTTGATCACCCAGTTAAGGGGAGAGCATAGGCCTATCACCGAAGACAAAGCAAACAAAGGTTCAATTGTTAAGCACCAAATGAAAATTTTCTAAACTAAGTGAAGATGTTGCTTCACATAAACAGAAAATTCATTTTAAGCCTAAATTGAAAAATGAAGTGTCTATCCTAGGATTGCTTCGTTTTACCTTAGATGACTACCCTAGGATTGGTTAATTTTATGCTTAAATGACTACCCTAGGATTGGTTAATTTTATGCATTTAAATGACTACCCTAGGATTGGTTCTTTTTATCCTTTTATATTATTAACTGTCCGCGGCTGCGTCGGAATCAGTTAGATTTTTTTACAATTACAAATTACAAAGCTGCCTTTTAAAAGTTGTGCTGCAACAGACATTATTGGCGCTGCAAAAATAGTTAAGGGCGCTGCAAAAACAGTTAAGGGCGCTGCAAAAATAGTTAATGGCGCTGCAAAAACATTTA
>VDFB02105584.1:0-31858 GCA_007258455.2 Sequoia sempervirens | reverse complement strand
TTTTCAACGAATTTTGGATTGTTTTATTACTTTTTTGATTTTTTGTTGACTTCTAAACAATTAAATATTTCCTCTAACCCTAATCTTTCCCTCCAAACACATCAAATAGGTAAAAACATACTCATTTAACAATTTGTGAATGAAAAACAAGTTTTTTTGCCTCCATTGCTGATCTTTCTCTCTTGCTTGCACAAGCTTGAATAGACTTGAAGGCTAATCGTTGATTGTTTGAAGTTGGTTGTTGTGCTATTCCTAAGCATTTGCAAGTGTCCGTTCATTGCCAAGAAGATCATAGAGCAAGATTTGTTCAAAATAGTTAGATTTTTTTGAAGTTTTTCTATTTTTTTTTTACATTTTTTTTAATAACAAATGAACTATTTTGTTTTGTTTTCATTCTTCTAAGTGTCTATAACACGTTCAATTTTTTCAATTTTTTGAAATTAATTAAGTCTTTTAGTTTCAATACCAAAATTTCAATGTGTTGTAACAATGGCAACCGGTTCTAATTGCTCAAGCTCACACCAATCTTGTTTCAAAATAAACCAAACCTCTCCCCTTTGGAAATATGGAGAAATGGTTCAACAAGCTCTAGGTGGTGGAGTATATGTTTAGATTTGTAGTCATTGCCGTGTTCAATATACGAGCTCATACGAGTGACAGGGCACTTGTGTAGGATCCCTGAGCTAGGCATCAAAGCTTGTCGAGGTGAAAATGACCAAGGCATTCCGAATCATATAGTGTTGGGATATATTGCAGGGCAAGAAAAAGTAGACTACAAGCCAACCAATCTTAAAACATGCCATCCTTTGAAGAAAGGATCTTGATTGACGAAACTCCCTACATCGCCTTTTCATTTTCCACATACAGATAGCCATCCATTTATGTCCATCCCTCAAGAGCAAACCTTTCCCTCTTCAAATAAAAGATCTAAGGGACTGATAGAAACTTCATTTCAAAATGAGGCAAGAGAGATTGCTAATCAAGACATAGCAAGATATGTCTATGCCAATGGATTGGCATTCAAAGTTGTTTGTTCACCATATCAGCAAAAAATGGTGAAATCTATTAATGAGGCTCCAAAGGGATATAAGGGCCTAGGTTTTGAGAAAGTGTGTAGCACCTTATTGGAGAAACAGGTGAAACATGTAGCAGACTCTTTGAAGCCCATAAGGGATTCGTGGATCGAAACATGGGTGACCATCGTTTTTGATGGATGGAAAGATGCAAAAAATTGCCCATTGATCAATGTTATTGCCATGTCCCCTAAATGGGCAATGTTTTTGAGAGCAATGGATTGTGAAGGACAGGTGAAGGATGGTCCATTTATTGCTAACATCCTTTGTTAAGCTATTGAAGAAGTGGGCCATCAAAATGTTGTGCAAGTTGTAACTAACAATGCAAAAAATTGTAGGGCTGCTGGGTTATTGATTGAGAAGTATTCACACATTTTTTGGACAACTTGTGTTGTCCACTCCTTCAATCTAATGCTACAAAAAATTGGAACCAAAATTGAGTGGATCAAACAAGTGTATGTTGAGGTTGAAGACATCCAAATGTTTGTCACCAACCACCATATGACACAAGGCATATTTAGACAATTCTCAAAATTGGAGTTGTTGAAGGTAAGTTAAATCTCAATATTTTTAATTTTCTTTTAATTATAAATTTTATTTTTGTAAATTTAAATTATATTTTAATTTTAATTTTGATTTTCAAACAGGTTGCTAAGACTCGTTTTTGCCTCCAACACAATTGTGTTGAGACGACTTATGAAGGTTCGTGAGGCACTCTGTAATATGGTCATCAGCCCTAATTGGTGCGTATGGAGGCAATCTAGCACTGAAAGGGAAAATATGGTTAAGCAAAGGATCTTAGATGATAGTTGGTGGGATCGTGTTGAGTATCTTGTTTGTTTCACTGAGCCCATATTGAGCATGATCCATTACGCTGACATGGATACACCTTGTTTGGGTGAAGTATATGATGGTATCGACTCAATGATTAAGAAGATGAAAACTATCATCAATGTAAAAGAGTGAGATCCTGAAGAAAAGTTCTTCAAAGAGCTACATGAAATCATTATAGATAGACATAACAAAATGACCACTCTGTTGCATCTTCTCACTTTTGCATTGAGTCCCAAATATTATAGTACTAAGATACTCAATGCTTCATCAAGAGTTGCTCCATATAGAGATGCTAAAGGTAGCACTTCGTAGACTCTTTAGTGATCATGACCAACGTGATCAAGTGAAGGTTGAGTTTGTGGGTTTTGCATGCTCCAATGATTGTGGTCTTGATGCTCTTCAAGACAAGTATAGGGTGGATGCTTATAATGGTGGTACTTCCATGGCCAAGACTACATGCACCTCCAACCTCTTGCAATAAATTTTTTATCCCAAGTAAGTTTTATAGTCAAACTCTTTTATCTTTTAAATTTAAGTTTTATATTTTGTAATTTTAATTTTAATTTATATTTTATTTAGTTAAATTTTGTAACTCTTAACTATTTAATTTGGTCTTAAGAGGTTGCTAGTTCATCTTCTCCTAAGAGGAATTGGAGCACATACTCCTTCATCCACTCAATAAAGTGCAATAGGCTACATTCAAAAAAGGCAGAGGACTTGGTGTATGTGCATTCAAACTTGTGCCTACTTACACACAAACTACGGTCCTACAAAGGAGACTCAAGGAGGTGGGATATTGAGCCAGAGTGTCTTGACTTAGATGCTTCCACAAGTCACTTAGCTGCACTTGATATTGGTGATGACTATGAACTTGAGGCAGCGAATGAGCATGAGAGTGGTAGTGTCAGTGCTAGTGGTTGTGCTTGTGTGAGTGCCATTGATGCTATTTGTGGTTCTACACAAAATGCAACATCTAATATGCATGTTGATGATGCTTTTTTTGATGACCCATATGATTCTAATTGATCAATGATCAATAGTGGCTGATTGTAAACACTCGACATTTTTTATTGTTTGAACTTTAATTTATAATTTTATATCATGACATTTGAGTGTCGGTAATATTTTAATATTTGACTATGAAAGTGGTAGTGTATTTTTCCCATGTTATTTGACTATTAATATGGTGGTGTATTTTGAATTTAATTAGTATTGCCAAAATGTATATATTTCTAATTTTTATATGTTTTTGTATCAACGTACTCAAAACAAACCCAACCCCAAATTTTTTTTTGACCGAATTTGTGTACTGAAATCTTGTACCTGTACTCGAACCCAAAAACCAACCAATCACTTAGCAAGTATAATGCAAGGGCATAAATAGCATAGTCTTTGACCACCGCTGACCCTCATAGTCATCTGCAAGTCAAGAGACGAGAAGATGGCTTAGGCGCTCTTTCGTCCAACGATGAAGCTTTCACTTCCCCAAAATTTTTCGTACTCGAAGAATACCCGACCTTGCACAAAGTACCTAGCAACCTAGAAATAAAAAGTAGGAGGCAATCCTAGTGCAAGCTTGATGTATATACATGCATTTCTAACATGAACATGCAATTTCCCACTATCAGGATATGGCAGAGAAATATATAAATAAATGTTTTAGGTAAATTTCATCTATTTCAATGAACACATGGCTTTGGCCAAAGCACTAGAAGTTATCGGTAGATCCTGAAAGGAGGACCTTCTCTGTTAACCCATATTCGGCACCCTATCTAGGAAGGTAACCCAATACACACATAGAAGACAATAACGTGCATCATGATCATAAAATAAATAATTACTCTTTTCCTTCATGCAAATATTCAATTGTACATCTTTCATTGTTTCAACTTTTCATGCCTAATAATAGTAAAATAATCATTGACATGCAATTCATTTCTTTACATTTAACTAGTTTTAACATGCATTTAGATCTTTTAATGTCTTCTCTCTAATTCATGCAATTATTAGGGTTGATGCATTATTGTTATTATGTCATGTATTTTTAAGTGTAAAAGTAATGTAAAACTTGTTGATGTTATAGCAGCTTCGGGCTTATCCTTCCAGCCACATGAGAAGACATAGAATTGCTTATAGCCATTAGGCTATTTATTTTATTGAGATAATTAAGTGAAGAGACGCTTCACTTCGCAACATTATATTTTCACCTTGGCCGACCACCTTTGTATTTTCATCTTGGCCGACTTTCATTGTAATTCGCAATTATTATTTGTAATTATTCTTTTCTCATGTGGCCGACCTAGATCTTGAAGAGGTGTGACCTCTCTATTGATATGTATTTATATGAGGTCATTTCCACTCATTTGGACATCAAGTAGGTTCATTCATTCCTTCTTCAAAAGTGTGAATTCTACTAGGAGCAGATTGCGAATTCTCTAAGTGCAGATTGAAGGTCAAGTAAGAGCAGATTACTTGTTAGTTATTACAGCCATTGTTGGTGCTGAATATTGACCTTGTGGTTGGCCACATTGTAAAATGTATTGTTGCCATTGCTTATATATATAAGAGAGATAATTGTTGCTGGGTTTTTCTCCCTCAAGTGGAGGGTTTTCCTAGGGTATCTGTTGTGTTATTGTGTTTGATTTTGAATTAATTTTCTGTGCATTACATCTGATCATAAAATTAACATGGTATCAGAGCGGGTTTGAAGAAGATATTGATCAAATTTAGTATTACAGTGATACTCTTTATTCTCTTTCTCATCGTTGATTACTTCTATCTCTTCATCAAGATGGTGAACGGTCTCAAGACTGAGGACAGACTTGAGGGAGCATCAAATTTCACATCTTGGAGATTCAAAATTATGCTCACCTTGGAGGAAAATGAATTGGCTGAGTTCTTGGAGAGCAAAGTCCCCGAGCCTACAGATGAGGAAGAGAAGGTTCAATGGAAGAAGAAAGATACTAAGGAAAAGAAGATGTTAGTTGATTCCGTGAAGGATCATATTGTTCCTATCATCTCTAAGATGAAGACGACAAGGGAGATGTTTAAGTCTTTGGAGGAGATGTATGAGATCAACAACACAAGCCGTGCACTTGCATTAAAGCAACAACTTCATCATGTTAAGATAGCGAAAGGAGAATCTGTCATCGCTTACTTCATGAAGATTTCCGAATTGAGAGATTAGCTCTCTACCATTGGGCATATTGTTGATGCCAAGGATATGACCATGTTGGCTCTTAATGGTCTTCCTTCATCTTGGGAGTCTTACATTCAAGGAATTAGTGCAAGATTGAAACTTCCCAAGTTTGATCGTTTGAGGGCAGATTGTATTCATGAAGAATCTAGGTTGGCTGCGAGAGGTATTGGTCGAAGCTCTACAAATGAAGACATTCATGTTCTTTCCGCTCAATCCTCGAAGAAGAAAGGAAAAGGAGGAAAGAAAGGATACTTCAAGAGGAATAGAGATAAAGGGTCAGATGGTGCTCTTGCATTCAAGAAGAAGAAGGATCTATCTTGCGTTCAATGTTTTCGTTGTGACAAGTTTGGTCACTATGCAAAGGATTGCCCATCCAGGCCTAATTAGCATGCTTCATTTGCGGATGTGGATGAGTTCTCTCCTCAAAAGGATTCTAGGGAATTTCTATTCTAAGTCATGGGCTTGTGTTCAAGCCATGAAGGTTGTGTACTAATCTGAGCGCAAGAGTAGCGTATCTTACTGTGTCCAGTATTTGCACCCATTAGAATATTTAAAGAAATAAGTATTCTTTGATTTGTTTGAAATCACCTTTCTAGGCTGAATTTCTATTATATCATTTATTTGGATCATGTGTGATTAGTAAAGAGAGATCGTGGTTTCTCTTGAATTGTGTTCACTAACATAAGATCCTTAAAGATTCAAATTATTCGTTGCAAGTTATTTGTCATGCTAGTTGTGAAGGTTTCTGAGTGTGACTCTGAAATAAAAAGAGAACTGCAATTTCAAAGGTGACAAGTTGGTCACATCGATATCATTCTCTAATGCATGAACTGTGTTAGAGCCTTGACTCTTGGAGAGGGTTGGTTCTTCATGCTAATTGCATAATGCATTCAATAAATTTGTTGTGTTGAGTTTAGCACTCTCGAGAGGAGTAAAAGATGGAAGAAAGAGTTATATCAAAATTCAATAAGATAAGTGTCTTCATCCCTTCTTTTTGATCTTTTGATAGGTTGATTTATTTATTCATGTTTTAATATTGCTCATAAATTCTTATGTATTCATGCCATAACCTAAGATAGTAAGCTTTGTATGATTCTAGCCTTGATATTTCTTTGGATAGTTATAAATGGTTAGTAATCTCTCTCTAAAATGCTTCCAGGACAGATCTAGGAGCAAGGAGGTTATGAGAGATTGCTTAGTGATGAAAAGTTTGAGGCATCTTGTGAGGAAGTCATGCCGACCAAAGAAATGATCAAGCGTGAAGTCACAACTTGCAGCCATGGGACTGAGTTGGTGGCTAGAGGGAGTTCAATTCCAGAAGTCTTCTTTGTAATCTCTGAAGTAGGGATCAAGAGGGAGTTTTGTAAATCACTAAGAAGAAGTGAAGATTACTGTATTGCAAGGCTAGGTGCTAAATCCTTAGAGGATTCTTTCACCTTCTGAGATCATAATTGCTCAAGACAATCTTCTGGATTTAACATTGGTAGCTCCACAAACCTATTCAAAATAAAGTGATTTGGGATGAGGTTGAGGAGGACAATCTTGAACTCTCTACAGTACCATAGGTGTGCTTTGGAAAACATATATCTAAGGCAAGTGTTGTAGGAAATCTTGGACAAAGAGGTCAGAAGGTTGATGCAAGTACTTGAAGACTCAGAGGGGCCTACTGAACTTGAAGAAGATGGTAGTCTAGTTGATCTTGGTTCTTTATTTATTTCTTACTAGAGAAGATCACCTCATTATCAAATGCAAGAAGGAGCTAGCTTCTGAGTTTGAAATGAAGGATCTTGGTCTCATGCACTACTTCCTTGATTTAGAAGTATGGCAGATGCCTAATAAGAACATTCTGAATCAAGGGAAGTATACAATAGACATCTTGAAGAGATTTGGTATGATGGATTGGAAATCTATGTCTACTTTGATGGAGACCAATTTTTAGAAGCTAAAAGAGGTTGCAGTTAGTTCAGATCTGGTGGATCCTATGATGTACAGGCAGTTGATTGGATCATTGATGTATCTAGTCAATACTAGACCGGATATTTGCTATGCAGTGAGTGCACTTAGTCAGTTCATGTGTGAACCAAGGCAAATACTAAGATACTTGCGTGGCACAGTTGGATATGGCTTGAGGTGTGAACTTGGAGCTGCATGGTTATACTGATTCTGATTCGGCAGGATGTGTTATTGATCGAAAGAGCACCTCTGGATGTTGCTTTAGTTTGGGGTCTGCGATGATATCCTAGTGTAGTAGGAAGCAATCTTCTGTGGCATTGAGTACAACAAAGGCCGTGTATATTGCAGCTTGTGTGGCAGCTCGAGAAGCAGTGTGGCTTCAAAAGCTCCTTGCAGGATTGTTTGGCCAATTAATGGAGCCTACTATCATTCATTGTGATAACCAGAGTTGTGTGAAGCTTTCTGTCAACCCTGTGTTTCATGACAAAACTAAGCATGTTGAGATCAAATACCATTATATTAGAGATCTGGTATTGAGGAAGGCAATCCAGTTGAGGTATATCAGCATTGATGAGCAAATGACAGACATTCTCACCAAGCCTCTCTCCATGATAAAGTTTGTGTACTTTCAAGACAAGCTTGGTATGGTGGAGAATCAGAAACCTAGGCGAGAAGGAGTCACCGATTGATCCTCTTTAATGCGGTTCTCTTTAGAGAGATTTGAGGTGTAAGCCCTTGTTAATCATTTCTCTATAGGTGGCAGCTGTTTCACCCTCTGGGAGAGCCATCGTGATTGTCACAGTGAGGTGACAACATTACGTTGAGTGATGAGCACTTGTACATACCATCCATGGCAGTAGCCATGATGTTTGATATCACGGTGAGGTGATATCTCTTCTTTCCATCCATGGGTGTAGCCATGATGGTTGATATCACGGTGAGGTGATATCTTTCTTTTCCATCCATGGGTGTAGCCATGATGGCTTATATCATGGTGAGGTGATATCTCTTTCTTTTCCACATATGGGATTAGCCATTGTGGTTGACATCACGATGAGGTGATATGTTTTATGCAGCTGGAAGTATTACTCCCTAGCTGAGAGGGAGTGTTGATGTTATAGCAGCTTCGGGCTCATCCTTCCAGCGACATGAGAAGACATAAAATTGCATATAGCCTTTAGGCTATTTATTTTATTGAGATAGTTAAGTGAAGAGACGCTTCACTTGGCAACATTATATTTTCACTTTGGCCAACCTTCTTTGTATTTTCATCTTGGCCGACCTTCATTGTAATTCACAATTATTATTTGTAATTATTCCTTTTCTTATGTGGCTGACCTAGATTTTGAAGAGGTGCAACTTCTCTATTGATATGTATTTATATGAGGTCATTTCCACTCATTTGGACATCAAGCAAGTTCGTTCATTCCTTCTTCACAAGTGCGAATTCTACTAGGAGCAGATTGCGAATACTCTAAGTGCAGATTGAAGGTCAAGTAAGAGCAGATTACTTGTTAGTTATTACAGCCATTGCTGGTGCTGAATATTGGCCTTGTGGTTGGCCACATTGTAAAGTGTATTGTTGCCATTGCTTATATATATAAGAGAGATAATTGTTGCTGGGTTTTTCTCCCTCAAGTGGAGGGTTTTCCCAGGGTATCTGCTGTGTTATTGTGTTTGATTTTGAATTAATTTTCTGTGCATTACATCTGATCATAAAATTAACAAAACTACTTCCATTTTTATGCAATGATTAACTAATTTCCTAGTCTTGCAGGTTAATTCATGAAAAGAAATCTGTTGGTGACATTCTATGCACACATGTTCTTTCATAAACACAAATTCATATGATTATATGCACATATATATATACATATATGGATATGTAAATATATGTATATATATAACCATAAATATTTAAGTAGAAAAGCAGATTTGCAAAGAGATTCAGATCATTACTGGAAAAGACAGATTCATATATATTTTCACAATTACATTTCCACTGTAAAATCTTTCTTGCAGATATAAAACATTTTCTAGCATACTTCTGATTTCATTATACAGACAATAAAGAATAATACAGGTGTTTACGACTGCATACGAAGTTGATATATATTTTCAATCACAAACTACTCATGGTTCTGGTATTAAAACAGCAATTGATAATCCACATGAGAAAAAGGGTGATTTAACTGGTTGTAATGGCATAGATGCTGCCCCTAAACACATAACTATTGCGGCCTAATCTTTATTTGCAAAGCATAACTCATATAATTCAACATTCACAATGAAAATAGCTATTAAAACATAATCTTTAATTAAATCATTACGCACAAAACAATGACGTAACCTTAATAACATGATGCAATCATCTCATACACAATGCAAATATGAATGCAACTATGTGCGTGTGTGCATGCATCGGGTTTCCATCCTATTAATCATTTATCAAGCGGCTAGGATACTTATATCTCAGCCATTTTCTTGCCTTGGACATTTACCTGCACTCATTTGCAGTCAGATTTATGTCAATTGGTTGGCCCATAAAACCATAGCCGAAGTATGTGCACATAACATCTCATCTCTAGTTCAATTTCAATTTCAAGCATTTAAAAAATAACATCTAATTTAAAGCACATTAATTCATAATCAAACAATCATAAGATAATCAATCAATAGTCTCAACCAGTTCCGTTTATTTATTAATTTAGTTTATGCAAGCAAAAATGAGATGTGACAGATGTGTGCCACATGTTGGCATCTCCATCCATCTAAATACATTATAATATCATTCCCTAGGTACATAACAGACTCTTCCTATTTAATTTGTCAAAATTAAAATGTTCTGTTTAGTAATTAACAGACTATATGATATTGTAAAATAAATAAAAGTCAACTAATGCTAGATTAAAATCCAAAGAGTTGTGGTGTAATCGTAATGAGGATCATTTATATGAGATTTTACTGTGCGCATATCACCCGTCATGCAATTAAGTGTTGCATATCCTGGAGAACATTTCCAGAGTGTTTCAGACTATTGAAATGTGGCGAAGTTAGGTTGTCTGGTGGTGAAGATGGGATACATTAATTGTGCACGGCCTGAGCTTGACCCCACACCACAGTAAAGCATCCCATAGTTTTACCCCTGCATCACAATATGGTGATCCACAGTCCTCATGTCTAATCCCATGCAAAAGAGATAGTAGTAGACTAATATTGAATACATTCACAGAAGTATTGTAGTCAAATTAACTATGAACAGCATTTCTCTGAATTCTGGGGATGGGGATGCAGTTTTGGTGATCACAAAATATTTCTTGGATTTTGGGAATGACTATTAGAAAATTACATAAAAACTAATATAGAATAGAATAGAATAAATTTAACATCCATGAGGCTAAAAATAGCCCGAGACAAAAAGAAATGAGATTATATGGACTCAAAGAAGCTGAATATTTTTTATATAAGTAATATTAATTCCTTGATTCATATTTTATGATCAAACATTGAGTGACAGTTTCATTTGTATCATTATAATTTATGTCATATGATGAATATTTAAAATGTGCTAGCTTGGAACTGCAATATAAATGTCAAATATGAATTGCTCTAGTAAACCATTAAAATCAGAACTGCAAATACAACTGTAAACTCAGAGCTATAAGTTCAAATGTCAAATATGATGTTTAGAGTTATCAGGATGTATTTATTTAGTTTTTGTTTTGAGTATTTTCTTTCACCAGATCTTTCACTCCCATGCCCATAGGTAAATAGATAAAAGTGTGAATTGAGGTTCCTGTTTTTAACATTTTTGCATCCCTTGAACTTTCTGAAAAAAGGGATGTAACTGGATGTCAGCATGACCTGTGGGGACGCATCCTCACAGATTAGGTACTATGACAATAAATTAACAAATTAGCTTTACAAATAAATATGAAATAGTTTTTGAATTATATACTCTTCTTTTGGTCAATGTTTTTATGATAATTTTATCACTAGGCATGTGAGAAAAGAAACTTTGCAAGTAATTACTATATTGTTTGTTTTAAGTGCAACCCAAAATCAGTTTGGATGGGATCCCGCAATTATTATTTGAAGGCTTCTATTGAGAACAAAATTGTTGTCTTTAAGAGTGACAATTATATTAATTTTTCTGGCCCAATGTATTTTATTTTTTATTCTCTTTATTTTATTTACAGTTGCCAAACATTTGAGGGTGGTATTGGAGGCGAACCTGGGGCTGAAGCTCATGGTGGGTAGGTCACGAATCTCTTCGACTCTCTGCAATATGACTATTGTTGTCTTGCAGATCTTATAGGGTGTCTACTGGAGGCTTGTAGTACATTCTTGGCACATTAATTTATTAACATAAAAAAGTCTTTCTATACGTAGAAATATTTCCTAGTATGGTAGCTGACTTAAGTTTGTAAACTTTTGCAAGGTACACATTTTGTGGGTTGGCTGCACTAACTTTGATCAATGAATCTCATCAGTTAGATTTACCAAGTCTTCTTGTAAGATAATCCAACTCTAATGACTGTAGTGCCCATATCTTTGGTCTTACTGTGAGCTTGCATTCCAGACAAATTTTCTCCTATATATTTATAAGATATCATGCATGTTTCTCCTATTTTTTGTTTATTATCCATTTCCAAATTGATATGTTGCACCTATGAATGATTTTCAGCAAGTCGGATATGCTTTCGATGATGAGTGTCTGTAATATATTAGAATCGCAGTATACCTATTCTTGATGTTGATTTTTGTTGGTTACAAATTCATTTGATTCTGACCTGTTATGTGTACGGTGTAACAAAGAAATGTCTGGAATTCTTAGAAATATCCCTTTAATTTTTGTAACTATGCTATTGCAGTCGGTGTGGGAATACTGAGATATACATTAGGTAGTAATGGAATCACGAAATTATGACATTACCAAACATTTCAATTTATGGTATGTCTATTCAATTTTCAAAATCAAGGATCATAAGGCTGCAAAGGTCTTCTGATAATATAAATCTGTGGGTGTATACTAACATACATGCATGGAAGTAGGTAGCGAGGGAGTCAGATTCAAATCAATGCTCCTACTTTCTGAACATAGAAATTTATATCAAATTTCATTGTATATTCTAGATTCATTTAAATTAAAATGTTAATGAGTCAATGTTGTAGGAAACGAGCACTCAATTAGGAGACTATAAAACATTAGATATGGAGGTGGCAATGAGATATATTTATTGTTTTTGAATGTCATATTCATATATCACCAAATGTTAGATATTCATATATGATATGACCATCAACGGGTTATTTTATAAAATAGAAATCCATCTCATCTTAACTTCCCAGGATAAAAAATTTCAGTGTATTGTCTTTTGTAATTTTGGGTTGGGAACTGCTCAGGAAACTGTCTTTGTTTCTGGTCACCAAACTAGCACAGATCTGCTGAGAATCAGAACTTAACAGTGACAACATTAATTTATATTTTCCCAAGATATGCACACAGAAGTCCTGACCTTGGATCTTTATGTTGTATTAAATTGTCATTGATGCCAAAGATAATTGTGGACGCCCCCCTGAAGCAGGCAAATAAGATTAGTAAATATTATACTTATTGGGCCGACCACCTTAGGCAAGCAATAAAACTAAGTAAGAATATATATTTTCCTTATTGAAGGCTGACCTCCTTGAATAGATATGACAATTGGTAAAGGGGCATTTAAATTATTCAGTGCCTCCCCCTGTTTGGCTGACCTAGAAGAGTGAAGCGCCCAGCCTTGGGCAGGAAAATTAATAAATAAAAATATGTATTATGCAAAGGCCGACCTCATGGAAGATGGCACCCATTTTGGAAGAAATAAATTCAAATTTTTTTTTTATCATTTGCTCCCTTGGCTGACCTTGTTGAAGGGATATGACAATTGATTGAAGGTGCCTCTTGAAGATGTATAAATAGAAGGTTGTTGTGGATCATATTGACATCCATTCATTGAATATCATTCACATTTCTTGTAATGTCCCCTTTTTGGGATTTGCCTAAATCTGCCCTTTGTTCAGCTGATGCTGGAGTCTATTCCTTTTGTATTAATTCCTGCTTCATTCTTCTTAAATATTGAATGATATTTTCCTTTTCAAATTGATATCTTTTTATCTCCATGTTTCCTCTTCATAAACCTTCCTTAATTCCTTAATGTCAGACTTTATCAATCTTATTCCCTCGTTTATATTTATGTTGTATATTCCTTTTCTTATAAACTATGTTCTTATGGCTTGGATAGTAGACACGGTCTGCACTCATTTCCTCTTGTCATAGACTGTTGTTCTTATGCATTCAATCTCTATTTCAATCATTTTTAACTGTGGGGTTGGCCTTAGACGATTGGGTGGGTTTGATATATTATAAACATGGAAAATACCGCTTTTGACATATATTTTATATCTAGTTTGCATATAATGATTAATCCTGTTAATTTCTGCTCTGACTATATGGCCCTTGTAGATGATTGAGTGGCTACCCAGATCTGTAATTAGATATATATGAAATAGCTCAAGTCCATCTGATATTGACACTTAGCTCTTGGACAGAACTTGCCAAAGCATATTGCAGGATGAGAGTGACCCAATAATGCCCGTGTGAGGGTGGTGGCAGTCTTCGGACTTCATCGTGAAATGATTATGAACCAACCATTAATTCAACCCTAGGGGATGTCACTGGTATTATAGGAAATAGTCCGTGCTGCTTCATGGCTTCCACATGAATTGGGCTGGTGACTGATATTGTTTCACCATAACCGCATAATATAGCAATTGACTTCTAAATATCTGAATCGATACTAATTATATCATTACGCCCGATTATCACACAACTTGCTTTTAGTATTTGTTTTGATGGATTTCGTTAATGATAAATTGAGCGGCGATATGTTCAATTGGTGGCATAGACCGGAATTTAGACTTTAGTTATAATCACTTCGTTCCATTCTTCGTCCTGGTCGCAAGCTCTATAGGAACCCTCTGTCTTTGATACTGGCTGATGTCGTATATAATTCCTTCATATTCTTTGCCAAGAGTATTTCTGCAGACTTCACCTTATCATCTCATTGTGATCCTTCCTTGTTGGCCGTGAATTCCTAGATGTCCACATTTTCATTGTCGTGAGTCTTTTAGATGTTCTCCCCTCATTTGATGCCTCCTAGATCCTGCAATGATCTTCTCTCATGGGCTGATCAAGGTGCGTCTCTTGGCATTCGTTGCCTCTCTTTGAATCAACATGTCGATTCTAACAATGCTCGATTGAATCGTTATATTTAGTAAGTCTAAACGCCATGTTAAGGATCTGTTTGTCGTTTATTTCTTTTGTCCTATATGTTGTGTTTTATTCAGTATTGACTCTCCCATGATTTCTTACGATTATAATGTTAGAATATAGGATATTTTATATTATGTTTTCCCATTATTACCATATGTCATGATATGCTACCATTATAGCGATCCTCTATTATAATTATAATATCTATCATATTAATTTGTAATTGCTTATATTTTTAATACAACAGAATAATATTTGCAATTTCTCACCTTTTGGTATTTATTGGGTGCTTTTTGATACATTCGGTGTTACTATATCGGGGGACATGACATTTCTAGAGCAGATCTACAGCAGAGAAAAGCAGATTTAGAGAGAAGAATTTATGAGATTAATTTGCCTCATGCTTGTGAAGCTTCTATGGTGAATTCATAAAGGCATGTTGTGAAAATATTTCAGATTTATGAGCATATTTTTGAAGATTAAATTGCAGATCTGAGTGAGGGTTTAAGAGCAGAATTTCAAGACAGATTTGCGTAAAGGAGTGGGCAGATTTTTGTTGAAGTATTTGAAGGGATCTAGGGCAGATCCAACAACATTATAATCATTTTGTTTTTGAAGGTTGGTGCCTTCTATTTTGCAAGATCAAGAGGTTGGAGCCTCTCACTCGAAGAGATTGGAGTCTCTTGTTGAGTTGGTGCTTAGTGGAGGGGATTGGTGTCTCCAATGGGTTAGTGCCTATGAAGTTGTAAGAAGTTTCCTATAAAAGCAGTATTTTTCTGTGGTTTTCTCCTGCAAGGGTTTCCATGTAAATCGTGTGTGCATCTTGTGTTCTCTATTATTAGATATTGCTTGTGTGGATACTTTGATTATTGCTTTATGATTGCCAAAGTTGTAAATTGAAAAAGTTCGTCTTATATTTTGATTCACCCTTCCTCTTAGTATAAGTGTGTGTGTTTTTCTTCACTTTAATGCTGGAGTTCTTTTAAATGATGGATATCATATGCATATAGGCTAGTCTGGCTAACATAGAGCAGTGTGAAGGCTGTAAGAAAAAATGTTGGGAGGACAATTCTTTTCTCATTTGGGGCACAAAAATGTGGCACCTGTTTTTGGCTGAAACTTTAGTTCATGCAAATCCCAGCTTTTGTTCCTTTGACAAATAATTTGAAAATTTGGGCCTCTTTTGTTGGAACAAGAAAACCTCATAAAGAGTGATGACCAGACTTGGGACACTGAAAATTCCCTTGTGTCATCAAACCTCAAAACCACTTAGAATTCTGCATCTTCAACTTCATCTTCTTCTTAGTTAGGAACTAAGGACGTATGTACAAGGTTCAAGTCCATGTTCATGTTCGACAACAATAAAAGTTAGATTTAGTTTGGCAAGGGGAAAAAGTCGAAAAAAAATCATGATTAAATTTGCCTTACATAAATTTGATTTTTTTTTTAAAATATAAGTAATAAACCCATAAAAATAAAACAATGTTATGTTAAATTTAAATACATTATAATAAATTTAAAAACATTATAATATAAATATGATTGAAAATTTAATTTAAGTATTACTAATGTATAAATAATAAATATATTAAATTTTATTTATCAAATAATAAATATATTCTAATTAAAAATCTAATTTAAATATTTTAAATTATTAAATTTTAATACATTGAATACAAAACAAAATTAAAAGAACAAATCAACATTGTTTAAAAAGAAAACTATAAAGATAATAAATTTTATTTTAAAAAATGAAAAAAACAAAAATAAAAAAATATTTTCTTCTATTGAATAATATATGAGATTGTGAAGGAGTAGTTTGCCATCTTAGGTTTCATGGCCGACTCTCATTGCCTCCCATTATTTTGGCCTCCCTTAGTTCATGATAGAGATGCACAAGAGCCTATTGCTAAAACTCTAATCCATAGTTTGGAGTAGTTTTACAGAATCTCTCTTGTCCAATCCCTTCTACTCTAGGCAAGGGGCTTTAACAACACTTTCTCTTCTTATTGGGCGGGGCAGAGTGGTATCTTCCAACCAAAGTCAACTTAATTGTTTGGTCACTATGTACATGGGAGATTCAACTTGTTGCCTATTGTGGCTATATAGTATATGGCTATCGAGTTAGTGAAAGACCACTCAATATTAAAAGTGCATCAGCCAACCCTTGCTGCCTGCAATGCCTACAACACCAGATTTCAAACTTTTACTGTTCATATTCAAGAAACCCAATGGAATAGAGCTTTCTCAAAAGCAATGCTATTGCCAACAATTGTAATAACCAACCTCATTTCTTTTTTTTTTTTGAAAATGCGTTAGCCTCAAATTAAATGAAAGCATAAAAACTTGCTTTCCACTTTTTGATTAACTAGATCCCAAATTGGGCAAAGTTAAGAGCATATAGTGTCAGGATTACAATTATTCTTGAAATGATGTAGCTGAATGTAATCCACTTGTCCAGTGGGGGTTAGCTTGGCACTTCCACTTTTCAGTGGGAAAGCTCATACAATACTAGAAATTTAAAGCCAACTCTTCCACTTTCCAATGGTGAGTGAATACAAAGAAATTAAACAACTCTTCCACTTTTCAGTGGTGAGTGAGTACCAGTAACCACTTATTTAGTGAGGTGAGTAACAAGAGCCACTTATATAGTGGGGTGAGTGGCAACAATAATCAAGAGTAGATGGTTGGTGGTACTACCACACAGTGTTACGATGTTAGCTCATTCAAATATCTTAATTCAAAGTATATATCTGCTGTTGCAATTTAAAATATGAAATGAAGTTGATTGAAATCACCCAAAATATTGCCAAACGACGAAGGGAGTTACTCAACTTGAAGCTACAACAATATACCTCTGAAAGAGCTGAAGATGGATGCTGAGTTAGAACTATTGTTCATTGGAAACAATTCTGCTACAGGCCTGTTGTTGCAACTAGCAAACCATAGATAGTGTTGAACATCATTCAAGCACCCTCTTCTAAGACTTTGACTTCTCCAGTGTGAAGTTTGTTAGTGTTTGGTAGCTTCGGGAGATATTTTCTCCTTAATTAAGGCTGGTGGCCTACATATTACAAATTATATTTTATATTTAATGTTGATGTATTAGCGGCAAGAGGTATCTTCTAACAGTAGAGGCATCTTCTTTAAATAGTTGTTATGACAAGCTGGCTGACCCACATGAAATGTCTTATTCAAAATGGTCAACATGCAAAGTGTAACTAACATGCAATAGAATCTTCAGACTGACATGCAAAAGAATCCTTATTTGTCTCCTTTAAATAGTTGCATGGAATATATTTGTAACGCCTACTTAAAATAGGCAATTGTAATGCTACTTGTGCGTCCTCTTTTGCATGCAATTGCAAGTGACGATTCCCTATTTTGGGATTGATTCTTGCTTAAGTTAAGTGGTTATTTGAAGGAGAGTTCGCCATCTACAACAGATTATTTACAGCAGGTTATTGTCCTTCGAAGAGCAGATTGATATCAAGGAGAAATTAGAGGTTTTTCTATATATTGGCATCTAGGAGAGGTGCTGAGACTTGTAAGCTGATTTATTGGCATCTAGGAGAGGTGCTGAGACTTGTAAGCTGATTTCATTCAATATATAAGAGACATATTTGTGGCTGGGTTTTTCTCCCTCGAGAAGGAGGGTTTTCCCAAGATATATGTTGTGTTATATTGTTCATTTCTTCATTTGTTTGTGTTGCATTTTTGCTTTCTGTTAAATCTGATCCTAAAACAATAACAAAGTTATGCAACTCCAACACACTCAACAATCACTAACATTCACAAATAGAGCAAGGAACAACCAATACACAATTCTGATGGTAAAAATTAGTCTTTTCCAGAACTGTATAGTCCCTTGGAATCACTCCAAAATGCATAGAAACAATGTCAAACAGCTAGCCAAGGTCACTAGACATTATTTTTCCCTCTCCAATAGCATGTGTAATGTCCCCATTTTTAGCACTATGCTTTCTAGTGATTGTTAGCCTACTTCCGGAGGCCCATAGGCTAGTCAAAGGTAGAATTAGGGTTTCCTATTTTTTAGGAGGTTTCCTTCTAAGTTTTCAGGAGTTGCATGTAGGAGTTTGACAGTTTGTCTGCAAGGTCTTTCTGGGTTTTCAGAGAGCTTCAAAGGGATGTGACATGCATTTTAATTAGGGGTTGCATGCAGGAGTTGGTCAGAAGGGTTTCTGGATCTTTTTGGGTTTTCAGAGGGCTTCAAAATGCTGTAATATGCATTTGCATTAGGTGACTTTTTCGAACTTGCTATTTGTAGTAAGTTGCGACGGCTACCGGGTTTGTGTTCAAAATGAGTTTGGAGTCACTATTTTTAGTAAGTGCTATTTTTGGCTGCTATTCTTAGCAGCAGTTCAATAGTTCAGTTCAATGTCTATCTTTGGTAGGGCAGTATTGGCAGTTGATCTCCAACATTCTTGGAGTCTGTTTTGGCAGGTTTGTTGACTTAAGTGATTTCATATTTGGATGCCTTAGTTCGAACTTATATTGTTTTAAGTGAAATATTTGCTAAGGCAAAAAGTGGACGCCTAACTTAGGGAAATATTTGAGTTTTATAAAGTTATATCACTTATTTGGATGCCCAAGTCAAGGGGGGTCAAAGATGGGGTCAAAATGCAAATTAAAAGTAAATGTTTCATCCTCATTTGGGTGCCCTATTTGGAGGGAAAAGGTGTTTTGAATGCAAGGTTGGAAAAGTTATAAATACAAGGCTTTACTCTCTCATTTCTCATCCATTGCTTATCATAACAAAATGCTGCTCAAATTATATCAGAACCCTTCCTTTGAGGAATGCATACGTCCTAGCCTACATCAGTTTCGTACTTGAAAGATAGTACCTAGTTGGTTTGAGATTGATTCTTCATTCAGAGGTTGCAGATAGAGCATATTTAGAGATGGCTTGATATGATGTCTTTTGATCTTGGTTGGGTATCTTGTTATTTTCAGTAGTTGATATCTTTTTGGAGAGTTTGTATCAGTTATCATGTTGCTGGTCTGAGTATGGCTGTAGCTCGTTTTTACTCACATCTTTCTGAGGAGTGGAGTTATTTTTATGGGTAATGACTCATTGGAATCCTAGTACCTGGGCTCCCCTATGCTCTTGTTTTGGTGATTTTAGGAGTGGTTGATTTTTGCTTGAGGTCGCTTTTCTCAAGGTGTTTATGCCATCTGCTGTTTGTGCCTTGGGATGCAGGCTAAAATAATAAGGGCTGATTGGATTGGTTTTTCTATTGGGACTTGGATCCCTAGCATATTGGAACCTAATGCTTTCAGTTTGAGGTCAATTAGAGGAGTTTGGAGCAAGTTATGAACATTTTGGTGCTTTAGGGCATTGCTGTTCTGAATTTCTGATCACTGCCATTTCTATAGCAGACCTGGTAATTCCTCCTTTTCAACATATTTTCACATTAGAGTTCCTTATTTTTGGATTGGAGATTATTGGCTAACATTCTAGCTATCATTTGATATGTTTACCTCCTTTCTAATGCATCTGAACATGATATTGTAATGCTGATTTAGTAGTGTTGTTCAACCTTCTATTTCAACATTTCTTATTTCCACACCTAGTAAATAAGTGGTTGAGTTTCTTTTCATTTCAGTATTTGGATTCCATTCCTGTTGAATAAGTGGTCAAGTTTCTTTACATTTTTGTAGCTCGTTGAAAAGTGGAAGAGGTCGGTTTACCGCCTAAGCATTTACTTTAATTTTTGTAGCTTGCTAAAAAGTGGAAGAGGTTGGCTTGCTGCCTAGCATTTACATTTCTAGTGTGGTCAGCTAGCTGCTATCAATATTGTACTTCTAACAATTTCAGATGGTATCTAATGACCCCCTTGCATTGTATGCTCTCACCTTGCCCTAATTGGGATCTGGGTGATCAGAAAGTGAAGGGTTGCATTCTAGTGTGCTTATCTTTCTTTAAGCTAACGTTAGCGGGTGAAGTTCTTGTGTTAAAATTTGGAAAAAACTAAGGGGGATATTGCAGTGGTATTAGAGCTAAAGTTCCTGCCATCTTGTTTGGAGAATAGTAAGATTCAGAGTTACCACAATGGATTTTAGTAGAGTTGCAGAATTGACCAAGAGGCAGTATGAGCATGAGGCTTGTCAAATATTTGAGTATCAAGGCATGGCAGATAATTTTAAGAATGCAGTTCCATTTGACTCCTCCTTGAATTATGTGGTGATACTAAAACTTGGAGAATTGGTTGTGGTCAACTACATCAAGAGAATGATGAAAGAAGAATCCGAACTTGCCATTGAAGACGGGCCGAAGATAGAAGAAGTGCTGGTTTGTGGGTTGCATCTGACAAGTAAGCACGTGGGATAGAAAATTCAGTCAACAATCTTTGAAGAAGGCACAAGAAAGGTGCACATGTCACGTCAAAATAATTTTGAGTTTGAAGGAGAAACCTTGACGCTTGAGGAGTGTGTGCTAAACTCCCAAAACAGTCCCTTAGACTTGCATATGATTGGTAGTGATGAAAATCGGTTTGGCAATAAGAACAAAACAACAGTCTTGAATCCTAATTTGGATTCATCCAATGAAGGTCTTGAGACTAATGACTTCACAGAAGATGTTAGTAGAACTATTGTGTGGGTTGAGTTCGCTAAAGAAGAGCATGCTAAGGGTAATTTGGGTGGCATCATTGAACCAGCTTATGACCATAACCATAGTGATGATGTTGGTGATGATTCCAATGTGTTTGTACCCAATCATGTTGAGGATTTGGTGATAAACAGTTCTCTTGTTGCTGACCCAACTCCCCAAGAGATTTCACATGAAGAATTTATGGCAAGTGATCAAGAAGACTTCTTTGGTATACATGTGACTACTAATGATGAGATCAGAAATATACTTATAGATGAGAGGCTCATTGAAGGCAACAGGGATAAAGTATTCAAAACAACTAGCATTGATGAGTTTTTACTTCATTATAGTGATGGTGTCATGGGTGGTTTTGGGTTTGATCATCAAACCAAGCCATTGGAGAGAGATACTTATGAAGATATCAGTTTTAGTGAGTTTGGAGGTGACTTATTCAAAGAGTCAACACTCCAAGAGGGGTATTATGAGCACTTCCTTTTGATCAAAACAATTAGCCCCTTAGTGTTTGGGATCCGGGTGTGAAGGCACCTAAGGATGACAAGGAACCTGCGTGGGATGAATTTCCCTTTGATCCTAATGATATTCAAAATTCAGATTACAATGCAAGCTATGAGATAGCCATTGGAGGAGAAGATGTCCTTGATGAAGAAGCTTGCTTGGCAAAGCTCCATAATGACCCCTTTGAGATGGTTCCAACCACTATAGAAGAGTATGTTGCTATCGAAACTTTCAGAACAACAATCAATAATGACTCATTGATCAAGTTGGGAGCTACCATAACTTTTGATGAAGGAGATAGTGAGGAGGAAGTAGAGCTAGAAGACCATATGGCTTTTGAGGATGAAAGGTTTAAAGAGTTTCTCAATCACAAATCTGATTTACCTATTCATAAAGTTGATTGTAAGCGAAGGGTTGAAGAAATTGTAGAGTTTGATCCTCTTCATAATATTGAGCATTTTCAGCTAGTTCGTGGTGAAAGACAAGAGTTTTGGAGCTGCTATGAGGGCATCGATGACAAGAAACAAAGTTCTGATTTTGAAAAGCAGCCTATTAGCAGTTCACAATCCTTTCATACTTATGAGTGGGAAGATCAACTCATGGTATCCGTTGAAGATGAAGTGCAAGTTCTATCTAGATTTGATCGCACACATAGCTTGACTGAAGAACTCCTATGGAAGGCTCAAATTGAAGAGAGACAGGAAGGAGTTAGGGATGGAGTCACTCTCAATTGGCAATTTATCAGACTTTTTGGAAACTATGAAATTAGAATATTTGCACTTAATTAGAGATTGAGATTATGCCTTAGAAATTGCAAAGAAGACCCTTGGCACTTTCCGTGAAAAAGAGAGAAAGGTTGATGAGCTTACTCTTGAGGTTGAATCAACGAAGGATATGTTAGAAGATACCTAGATGGCACTAAAGGAGGCAAAGGATCAGCTTGCTGATTTCAAATTTCTTATGGAGCAAGAGAATCAACAAAGAGCTGAAAAAATTAAGCAAGTAATGTGTGAGCTTGATAGTCTTTGTGAGGAGTTTGATCTAGGAAGTTTCACAAGAAAATCAGAAGTTGCATGTGCAAATTTGGATCAACAAGATGGTATTGAGCAAGTGGAAAGGGATGACTTACAAATTCATGACAATCCTCACTTTGAAGTAGTTACGTGTTGATGCGTGTTTTATGACACAACAAACATTCTAGAATAAAGTGTCAAAGACGCTATATCCACTCTTGAAAAACTACCTCGTATGCTAAGATTGCAAGTAAGATCATACGGTAATTCCAATGTTTAAGATGAGTGCGGATAAGCTCTGTGGTCTTGATGTGATTTGCTGGGGGCACAATTGGGATTTAACTCTGGTAGGTTACTCAAGAAAATGGAGACATGAATACAATATCATTTTAGATTTTCTGACTTTTCAAAAAAAAGTGAAAAAGAGTAAGGGTTTTTAGAGATCCTATGCTACTCCTAAGAAATCAAGAGATGACAAAAATTAAATGAAACCAAATAGACAATGCTCTGCTTCGCCACGTTAGACGACAACTACACAAAGCAAGTGCAATCTTCTGGGAATGTGCTTATGATTTTCACGTAATGAATAACTATCATCAAATCGAACAATAATTATCCAAACAGAAGTTAAGCATCCACGATAAAGCTCAGTCTAACTTTACACATTGGGTGAAAAGCATCCACTCAAAGAAAGTATGAGCTAGGTTTCACTAATCTTCGTTATCAATCTGTCATTCTTTTAACATATATTTTAATTCTAATTGAAATTTACTGAACGAGAAAGAGAATATGCGACCATGCAACCATTTGACAATCAAGGATTCGAGGCACCTCATGCATGATGAACTTTATTATCAAAATAGTGTTTTCACAACAATCTCATAAAAACTCCCTCTCTTTATTTTTTACAATCTAATTATCTTCAATCTCTAATTCTCTAATGCCTTCTAATGAATTCTAATTCCTCCTAATGAATTGAAAGAGAGCGGGGGGGGGGGGGGTTTATATAGCATCTCTGAATTACAATGAATGGCCAAGATTGAAATGAGATCAATGGCCCAGATTTAACATGACTAAACCCTAATTAGGGTTTCCAAAATATCAACCAGTTAACTGGAGAGAACTTCAAACATCTGGAGTTGCATCCTTATCCACTTGTGCGGCATCACGTTCGGCGAACCTGGACACGATCAAGCTGACCTCCTCCATGGCAATGTCCAGCAACGCGTTGACGTCGTATTCCAGCAAGTCCAAGCTCTTAGCACATTCTGCAAAAGTGGTCGCCCATTCTGGTTCCTGCAGCAAGAAAGTGTTTTCTGACGGTCATGAAGTTGAATACCTTGGTGAAGTTTTCTTTCATGATTGGCCCGGAGATGGTGGAGAAAATTTTCTGCACTTGTTCTTTTAAATTCTTTGGCCGCAAGTGTTTCTTTCGAACAATGTCTTTGTCGAGCATATCTGCAGCCATCTTGTAAATTTTACTCTGAATTTCCTTTGCCCGTTCTTCAACTTTAGTGCAATCCTGCCTTACCCTTTCCAGGACTCCTCTTCGTGAAACTAGAGCATAGTACCAGCCACTGAAATCATATGCAGCTCCGACTTCAATAACCCTGTCATCAATCAACCTTTGCTTCGAGATGCCTTTTAATTCTCGAATACATGGGATAATCTTATTTTGAATTCCTTCGAGGCCACCCCATGATTCTGCTAAGTCTGCAACTCGTGATAGCATAAAGGAAGCTTGTTCATACACATGTGCTAGCTTTTCTGCAAATGCCATCGCCTCTTCTTTCTTTCCATCCATCCAATCCTTAGCCTCTTTTGCCGTAGTCAATTCTTCTTCAAAATTTCTGACTGGTTCTTGTGAAGAATTTGGAGGTAGAAGCGCTGCTTGGTCACCTTCATTAAGTGGCCTAGTTAGATGCTGGATATAGTCTTTTAGGCGCTCAATCTCTTTTTTATATTCCTTTTTCTTGGCCACTTCTTTTTCCAGCCTGGACTTGATGGTGGCAACGGAATTGTCTAAGTCCTCAACTTCTTGCTCCTTCGTTGTTGGACCCATGTCAATGGTCGTGATGGCGTATTCCTCCAGAGCAATCTCATCCTGGAACTTGTCGGCTGTAGGTACTGCAACTTGTACTGTGCGATTGCCAACCTCATCCCTTTGGATGGTAGAGAATTTCTTGGCTTTCTTCCTTGTGGCAGTTTGCTCTAGTCTTGCCAAGAAATCTGTGGCATCATCTTCTTCAGGAACCTCTACTGGCGCCTTTCTCTTTAATCTTTCTTTTAGCCAATCTGGGATGGTTGGCTGCTCAATTCCGTCCTCCTGTTGATCTTGGACATCCTGTATATCCTGAATATTTTGATCCTCGTGGACATCTTGAATTTCCTGTATGCTTTGAATCTCCTGCATATCTTGAACTTCTTGCACCAATTGGATTTCTAGCATACCATGAATTTCTTGGACGGATGGGTCCTCTTGGATTCCTTTGAGGGCGGAAATCATTCCTTCCTTGAATTCTCCATCCCTAATATCTGTATCATTGTCTGATTCTAGGATCTCTGTGCTTGTAGGAGAAGGTTGAGCATTGTCCTCCAGTTGCATTGGCTGTGCATCTCCGACTGGGAAAGGAATCCTGACATGCTCCCAAGATTCTTCATTCACGCCAAGTATTTCGTCTATATTCGTGGAAGTAGCCGATTGAAGAGGTCTGGACTTGTGCTTCCTTCGAGAAGGTCCTTCATCTATCATTTTATCCTTGTCCTGTTTTGCAGATTTATCGGTTTCTTTCCTCTTTCTCAAGTTGGCGGCATCTGTTGGTCCATCTCCACGAGATGCACCGGCATTTGATGAACAGGATTTTGTATCGCCCATCAATTCATACGTGAATTGCACATTTCTCTGCCTTAGAGTTTCTACCTGCCGATCTATCCACCATTGAGAATATTTGAAAACAGGCCGCATGAATGTTGCCAGGTCACCCATCTCAGGCTCAGACCATCTCATAGGGGGGAGTGGCTCGTTCTCATCGAAGCCTGGTTGCAAATAAACTCTGTCATCCTGTAGTTGATCAGGTACTTTGAAAAGTTCAGTTGCCCTTATCATACTTAGTGGCAATCTTGTCCACAGCCTCTTCCTTACATCATACTCATTAGTCGCATTAGCCCAAAAATCTTCCAAGTCTACCCGGTGCTTGTATTTCTCTTCGTCCACCGTTCCAATGTGATGGAGAGGATCAAATTTATTCGTCGGCTTGATGATATGAATGGATATTGTTGTATCTCCAGTCGAGCACCCTCTGCTGCTTGCGCTGTCGGACATGACTCCATATTGCTGATGAAAAATGGAAAGGTGACAGCCGCTTTCTGTTTTGGCCTTTGGATATTTTGATATGTTTCTAGTTGCCTTAGAACATCCAACAAAACCATTTTGTTGGTCGGATAGATGGGTAATCTATAAGGACGTCCTGAGAGTCCTTGAATCCTGATGTAAGTAAACATGGGAAATTGGATGAACCAGGATCCATATCGGTTGATCAGACTCTTGGCCTCACGGGAGAGTCTCTGATGCATCCCACCTTGGAGGAATCGAGTGATGTACATAAGGAAGGCGTCATGTGCTCGTCTGAAATGTGACTTCTCTTTTAGTTGCAACTGCGGATAACAATCATAGGCCTTGAGCAGTCCTTCGCCATTGCCAACCACACCCTTGCAAACCAAGCTAGAATACTTGTAATACCTCGCAAGCGAATATATGACGTACGAGCTCATGTGAAAGGTCTTGGTTTCCTCCAGGTTGACCAACTGCTCATGGAGGCTATCATTGATCATTCTGGACCAGTTAAACATCTTGACTTCGGTAATTATTTCATCAATGAAATAATACATCCAGTTTTCGAAAGGTGCACCATGAGGACTGCCTACTATTCTGTTCAACAGCAAGACGATGTCGCCATATTCCTCTTTGAAATGTGTTCTGACCAATTTCTTCGGCATCTTCCCTGCAATAGGTTTGGGCTTCAACAACCAAGTCTTGTTTATGTTTGATGCACAAAGGTCTTGTTGGCTCTGGTAAAGCTTAAGTGCATCCTCTTTGGTGCGGTAGGACGTTTGGTTGTAAATTGGAATTCCGAAAGTTTCTTGAATGGCCGGCTCGGACAAGTATGCGAGAACTCTTCCATCAGGAGCTTCTATTTGCCTTTCTCGTGCATTATAGTGCAATGCGCATTCCACCATAAGTTCCGGACACTCTTTTGCTAGCGGAAATCTAGCTGCATGAACAATTCCATTGCCCATCATTCTTCTTGCAATTGGCGTAGGCAGACGTCCATCGCTTCCGTACATTCTTTCCCTGAAGTCATCGAGATCAACGTGGCCGAGATTGGTGTCCACAATATGCTCCCACTTGGACTTGATCTTTGACTGCAGCTGCGCACCCTTGCTGGCAAACTTCATCTTTACCGTCTCGAAAATAAATCTGCAAGAAAAGGCAAAGACAATAATTAGAATTCGAAATTTAAAATCACTCTGAAAGATATTCCAGCTAGTTGTCCAATTAGACTTCATGAAAAATCAAGCTGGAAAGAAAATAAATGATGAAGTTTTATGCCAAAATAAAGTGGACAAAGTAGATCTGCCTGGCTCTTTTGGACAAAAGAAATAATCACGATCACAATGCGAGCTGGTAAAAATTTGCTTCTTTCACTTTGCTTCAGACTTTTCTCACTTCGTGCCTTAGACAAATTTCTTCTCACACTCTTCTTTCGAAAATCGAATGATTGTAAAAATGAGAAGTGAAATCAATTATAGAGATGAGAAAATCGATCCATTTAGCAAATTTCCATTGTTTCCTTTAAATCGAGTTTAAACTTAGCTTTTACTTCGCTTCCGAGTGGCAAGTTTTATCCTCAACGATAGTATCTGGGAAAGTTTCCAAATTGAACACCAGTTCAATAAAGCTCTTTTTGTGTTTTTTCCAATTTCAATTTTTTGAAGCTTATCCCTTTGGGGTGTTGGAAAATAAATAATTAAAATAATTAAAATAATTATTTTATGTGTCATTTCCAAACTGTTAATTTTTATGGCAACTTATTTTTGTTTAAAGGCAATTTTGATTTTTGAAATTTGCCATTTGCCTTGGGCGATTTTTTTTTTTTTTTCAATTTACTTCGCCATAACTTCTATCGTCCAAAATTATTTTGCCATAATTTCTTTCGTCCAATTTTATTTGGCCATAAATTTATTTCATCTTCCTAGAATGTTTGGCCAAATTTTCTTAGACATATAAATGTTGGACTTAGAAGAATTTTCTTTCAACAATTTTTTCACTTTTTCTCCAAGTATGGCGAAATTTTCAAGGCCAAACATATATTTTTAATTTTTTAAAGCCCATACTTAGGCAAAATTTCACAATTTTTACTCTTCTCTAAGCATGGCGGACTTCCTTATTAGTTTAGCCATCAAATGTGGTCCAAGGGCGGACTTGCTTAAATTTCTTGCCATTTCTTCATGTGGATGGGCGGACTTCATTAAATTCCTTGCCATCTCCTCTCTAAGGCTAGGCTGACTTGCCTCATTTCTTTGCCGCCTTTTGGGCGGACTTCATCACTTGTCTAGCCACTTCATCTTTGGCCAAGGGCGGACTTCAGCTTGTAACTTGCCATTGCTTCTTCCTTTGGTGGGCGGACTTTACCTCATGTCTAGTCACTTCAAGGCGGACTTTGTCTCTTAGCATGCCATCCAAGGGCGGACTTGGGCTCTTTCTTTGCCATTCAACTTTATGTCCAAGGGCGGACTTCATGCATCTCCTTGCCACTCAACACTTGACCAAGGACGGACTTGGCATGACTTCTTGCCACTTTAAAGCAGACTTCATCAAATGTCTAGCCACTTTGTGTTTTATCCAAGGCGGACTTGGCTCTTTCCTTTGCCACTCAAGGGCGGACTTTACCACTTGGCTTGCCATCTCAACCTTTGGCTAAGGGGGGACTTGACCAATCTCTTTGCCACTTCTTCCTTTTGGCTAAGGCGGACTTGCTTCTATGTCTGGCCATTCTATGGACTTCACCTCTTTTCATGCCATCTACGGACTTCATACATGCCCTTGCCATTGAACTTTGCCCATGGGACTTCACCTTCAGCATTGCCATTGACATTTTGGCTGAAGCAATTCACCATTAACTTTTCTTTATCCTTCATACCTGGGCCATCTCTTTCAGGCTGAAGCTCTTTTGACATTGACTTCACTTATTTTCTCCATGAATCTCAGTCCTCTTTCATGCCTTAACCATGATTTTCAGTCATCAATTTGCCATGATTGTTCAGATTTTCATAAATTTTCCAGATTTCTCCATGGATTTCTCAAATTTTTTACCATTTTCTGATGATTCCATGACTGATTTTCCAGATTACTCACCATTTTCTGTGATTTTCAAGCGATTTTTTCCAGATTTTTAACTTTTTCTGTGATTTTCCAGAATTTCACCATGAATTCAAAAAAATTTCAAATTGATTTTTTGAGAGTTTCGTTGAGTTTTTCGAACTTCTGAGTGGATTTTCGAAATCCGAACCCTTCCCAATATAGAAACTTTCTAAAAATAGAAATTTTCCAAAAAAAGCAACTTTCTAAAAATAGACCCTAAAAAATATAGATCTCAGAATTGCTCAAAAGTGCCAAAAAAGTAGGTCCTAAAAAATAGGGGGCCTGGGGTGAAAACCCTAAAAAGTAGGAGGTGTTGGAATTGATTGAAATGACAGTCGATCTTCGTCTCTCGGGCCTCCTAAGCATGATGATGACATTTGCACAATGATCCAGGCTAAAACTCTTTACTCGACTGGGGTGACCATTCAAAATTCAAAATCAAAACCCCAAACGGAGACCAGATGGAAACCAAGATGCAACGACAAAAAGAAAACAACAAGGGTTCCCATTTGCAATGGGGCGAGGTGTGAATTAGGTCACAACATTACGGAGTTAGTTTATGAAAATCCACTCTTTGTGATGGAAGATGAGACACATGGTGAAGTTACCAAGCATGAGACTGAGTAGAGTTTCCAGTCTATGGATGTTTTGATATCACATTGAGGATGTGCCACACTTTGTGATTAGTAATTTTTCCAAGCTGCTTGATAGTGAATGCATAAGTGGGTTTGAGGATAAAGTCTCCACATGGGAAGTGTTGAATCATGGTGACTTCCACATCTTTGACATTTAGGTGTTGTTCAAACATGGTTTGGTATCTGTTGAAGGTTTCATTACAGCAGCAAGGAGTGAATATTTCAAACTTGTTACTCATGAAGTATGGGAGAAAGAAGGACCAAGACAAGGTGTTTACATGTTTGACAGTCCATCCCTTGGGTTGAGTGATGCTTTAGCTCATACTAGTCCTTTTTGGGAATTGGGATTGAAGACAACATTTGCTCTATGCTCCATAGTTGTAGATGCTTTCATGGATCGGTTTCAAGGGTTCACGAGTGAAGTCACTAATTTCTTGATTGTGCATTTGGTTTTGATTGGCACTTGGAGATGTGTTGTGTACTTTTCCTGGTGTGTTGGGGGTCATTCTTGGTTGGGTATCCTTGTTTGGCATCCTCGGCATGGTATGACAAAGCTTGTTGGGTATGGTAGGAAGGATCCTTGGAGGGATAAGGATCAAAATTTCAAAATTAATGGTGCTGTTATCTTCCTTACCAGCCACTTGATGGTCCTATTTGTTCATCAACAAAAGGATTGGAGAGAAATTTTAAGTATGGGTTGGAGAGATGAACGGATGGTTACTCTTGGGAGTGATCCTTGGCTTAGATTGGGGCAGATTTTGAGACGAGAGCTTGTTGATTGGTGGCAAACCAGCTGTTTTACATGGGGAGTTATTCTTGTTTAGGAGAGTTGGTTCATAATTTCTTGTCAAAGAGGTGGAAGATTTCAGTTGGAGATTATTTTGATGTGTTTTCCAACCACTTATGAGTTGTTTGGGTGCAACAAAATTTTCATTCCACATGCACATACTTGGGAATTCTTATGGCACTACTGTTATCCCCTGTGTAGAGCACATTGTGCTTCGCTGATCCCAACTTTGAACAGCAGTGATTATTTGTTTCTTCAAACCTTTCCTACTCTTAGAATTCATCTTATGAAGGTTTGTGATGCAAATTTTGATAGTTTTCTCACAATATTGGTTCAGGACAGCGACCCCCACATGCTTTGGTTCATCATTTTGAGACTCTTGGAGTTGGAACTATAAGAGTTTTCAGAAGTCTTCATGGTTGTATCAGAATCAGAGGAGGCATAGTAGATCCATGTGGAGTTATGAGGATGAGTTTGTTGAGCTCTTGCAAATGATTGCTTTCCTCCTTGCAAGAAGATTTGGAAAAGTCACATGAGCAGTTGTGGTTTTGCTAGACACCTTGAGGAGATATGCTCAGGAGTACAGGTTTAAGTTGAATAGAATTTCCTTCCTATTGCCTAGGATTGAGATAGACAATAGCATTACAAATATAGACTTCTCAAAGTCATTTGGGCAAGAGATGCTGCAAGGTGTTGATTTTAGTCCTTCCAGGTTTTTCAGCTTGAGTTTCATTGATGGTAACATTTTGGGGTTATAGGGGAGGATAGTGCAAATTTGGCATGATGGTTTCACTAATGTGATCAGAGTGGTGCAACATTGACATGGCGGGTCCTTTAGATGGACATGGGACCCTGGGATCTTACATGTTTTTGCGTTGATTAGTCTAATATTTCCGAAGTTGTGGTGGCATTGCTTGAGGACAAGCAATCTTTGGGAAGTGCGGATTGTAAAGTCCCCATTTTTAGCACTACGCTTTCCAATGACTATTAGCCTATTTTTGGAGGCTTGTAGGCTAGTTAGAGGCGAAATTAGGGTTTCCTATTTTCTCGGAGGTTTCCTTCTGAGTTTTCAGGAGTTGCATGTAGGAGTTTGGCAGTTTGTCTTCTGGGTCTTTTTGGGTTTTTAGAGAGCTTCAGAGGGATGTGACATTTTTTACTTATCGTGGTTGTGTTGATGCGTTTTATGCATTACAACAAACATTCTAGAAGATCCAAAGACGCTTCTATCCCTCTTGAAAAAATCCAACTCGTATGCTAAGATTGCAAGTAAGATCATACGGTAATTCCAATGTTTAAGATGAGTGCGGATAAGCTCTGTGGTTTTGATGTGATTATGCTGGTAACACAAAGGGACTTACGCTAGGCTTGTTCAATTCACAAAGAAGGTTTGGACAATGAAGCTCTATTATTCCGGTAGGATCAAAGAAACTAAAAAAGGAAAAGGGTTCAGAAGCATTAATCTACTCCTAAGAATCCAAGAGACGGTATTGACTCGGTGAAAC